>DWLO01000603.1:0-19055 GCA_018245335.1 Dalla quadristriga | reverse complement strand
CGGACGATCAGATGATCCACAAGTATCCACAACCTTTGATAATGATAACGATAGCACATTTTCATTTACATTTGCTAAACATACTATACTATACATATTATTTTAATACTGTATCATGACATTCGTCGAGTGTGCCGCCTGTACCTTGTGACGAAATAAATAATTTCATTTAATTTCATTTCATAGTGCACGTAGGTAGCGAGGGGACGTTGATCTTATTAACCGTACTAAAAAAATTACAACCTAGTCATTTAGTTAACACATAATGGAATTAGCTAAAAGTGTATTTAAGTGTCACGTAAAGACCATAACATTATTTCTGGAGTATTGAAGTGAAGATTGAAGAAGAAGTAATGATAATAGGTATGATATTGTTCACATAATGCTTTGTTCTTCTATACAAAACGAAACCCGCGTTCCATAGACACATTGAAGGACCTATATATTTAGTGAGCTCAGTGTTTTAATATCCGATGTAAGATAATACTATCTAAACTTGACTGGTTTTTCAATGGCCGCTATATTGTGCAAAGCGTCAGGTGGTCGCCTTCAGTTTGCGTTCTTCTTTTTATTATGCATGCTCTAGTTAAAACAAAACGAGTGGTACGAAACCTATAGTGACTATAAAATTGCTTGCCTGCCTGTCTTTGTATTGTCATGTTTATTGCGCGTTTCTACCATGTGGGAACGACTGACGAGTGCTCATAGTTTAAGCGTTAACGCGTTATTGATTTTCTTGTAGTAAAAACGTTTACTTACGCAAAAGGTTATATGGTTTTAGTACGAGTAATGAATTGTAAAGTCAAGTAATTGATAATGTTACGCAATGGCGGAAATTTGCGAGTCAAAGCAACAATGCGATGTATCTCCATGGCTTTGTTCTGTAGTGCCAATATTAGTTACGTTGTTTCTCGGCGCCTTTGCCAAAGGGAAGACAAAAAGATACATGCAAAAGAGATATTTGGCGTAAAAAATCTTGGCGACCACCTGAACAGAGCGCATTGCGTCCATAAGTGCATAGTTTTATTACGAAGTTGTTAAAAGTTTTGATTTTTTGCGAAAGCCACATTTTTTACGTATTACCTAAGTTGCAAAAAGTGTCCATTTGTTTGGAACAAATAGTTCTATTCTGTTTGCGCAACATTATTGTTCCTCGCTGTTTATGCGTTTATTGTATTAAATTTTTAGTGTTCGGTTCCCTTTTTAAATGCAATGAGAACCGCCATTACACATTTTTTTAATAAAAAGGATGGGTTGACGCAACGCTTTATAGAAACTGAATGTTGATTTATCCTAATTATATATTATACTTTGATATGAGTAGATCAAAATATGCAATTTGAAACTGTGACTTATTTCAGTAGGAAGAATGCTCTATACAATCGTCTAATTGTATTTGTAGAGCATGGCAGAGTAAGAAAATATCAATCAGTGAGCGAAATTAAAATTAACCTATTTCATACTTAACTAAATATAATAAAATTATAAAAATACACATGTAAGATATCTTTTAACGACATCTATAGTAATACGATATAATACAGCTACCGTGAATATAATAAACGAAGCGACGCACAATCGACATTCAATTACTGATAGAGACACTAATTATAAACGCTAAGTGTATCCCGAGTTCATGGTAAGGCAAAAAATAATCCGATAGTTACCGTCATTTGCCTCGGTTTGCACCGGCCTTCAGTGGTCATCCTTGACTAAAAGTAGGCCTCATACACCTGTCATTGTCCAATTAAACCTGGCGACACATATAGCCTTAAAATAACCCTTCAAAATTTTAATTTTCCAACTTTAAACATCTGAGCCATAAATAAACATAAGTTGATCGCTAGTCAACAACAGATGGCGCTGCACGATTATTGTTCACTTTAGGTCCTTTATTAATTTATTTTTAATGACGCCGACATAATGTGACTGAAATATAAAACTACTAAATTAAAACCTCCACGGAATTGTTCAGTCATCCCGTGATCGCTCGGATCGTCAACTAGAACACTCGGTACCAGGAGATCATAAGTCACGTGGAGCCATCCTACAATCGACGCGCAGCGAGTGAGCCAACACTCGTTTACGAGGAAACGTTGTGCTTGTGTGGAGGCGACGACGATTAGTAGATTTCCACGATCTGTCAGATAATTTAATTGTAATTGACACGAACAGTATCAACGAAGTTTTAATTTAGTTAAAACTGCACGAAAACTTAGTAAGCCACAGCATAATTTTTGTTAACCAAATAAACAAAATCAACTTCGTTACTGCTGTTGTAGGAAAATTTTCTACGTATTGAACGATAGTTCTGAAGTCACGCGGAAGTTAGATAATAAATTATGTGTTCCTTTTGCAAGATCAAGAAAAGCGAGTTATCTTCAGCTTATTACGGGGAGACAGGGTACTAGGCTCGCAGAGATCGCGAGAGGCCAACTTATGACGTACCTAGTTTCGACGTACCTCACAGAGAACTTCTTTCTATGTGAGCATGTCTCAAAGTGTGCGTCAGCGCGTGTAGGCGCGTCACAATCACAGCCACTGACGACATTTTGACGCATTCCATTTCTATTCTACATAATATTTGTAGTTTTTGTTCTACGAATTTATTCATAAATATTTTGATAACGAATTTAAAATTCAGTAAGCCAAGTGAGTTCTCTGTTTCTAATACAAAATTCGTGATCGCATTACAAATTCAAGAGACGATTTATTTTGAACCATGATCAGTAAAGTAGCAAGTGGCGTTAAGCGACTTTTTTCTAATTCTTAAGGTTGACGCTCCCGTGTTCACACGGGGGCACGGCGTACTCGCTTGTGTTCGTTGCCTCTAAGAACCGCCTATGCGGAAACACAGCTTTGCTATTAACACGCGTTCCTTTGCTATGAGATACTGCCACTTATGTATGTACATATTATAAACGTGTACAAGTGCTCTAAGTATCGGGAAAAGATTTTCTCTACATACGCGTCCTCTAAACACAAACGCAAATAGCGAATGAGAGATGAGAGCATGCGGCCCTGTGTAGGTAATTCTGTATTTGTGTACGATTTTCCACATGTGAAAGTTGCGTTGACGATTTGTTCGTGAGCCGTACCTGTGTTTGAAGTACTAGGCGAGCAGAATATTGGAAGAGGTAACTTGTCACACAGACATGTACGTTTTGTTACTGTAGCGATATTTAATGCAATGTGTGCGTTATTGTTTTGTATGTGTTCATAGCGCGTGAAATGGTGTTGGTTTGTTATATTTTCGGTATATGTATTACATTATCACGGATCATTTAGGTGTTGACGTAACCGAAGGACAGCCGCGTCAAAAGCCAAGCGCTCGAAGCCAGTCAAAGATTTTATGGTTATTGGAAAACGATTGATTAAAGCAAAAACTGAGCGATTTTTTTAGGTTATGCGTAACATGAAACGCGTTCACATAGGTAAATTACTCTGATTAGGTGGATGCACTGAGAGAGTTGATTGTACGCTTGCGATCTCATCATCTCCCAGTATATTGGCGTCCAATGCAGCGGTGTCAATGACTTGATGGACAACGAATCCATCACTAGAGAGCTAGCGAGAAAAACGTATGAAGCTAGGAACCCATTCACGGTACAATAAATGAGCTCGATTATTTGTATAGAAAATTAAACGTTTATGCGTTATTAGCGTTATTAGCTTGATATCGAAATGGAATGTGAATATAACAAACTTACGTATTGGATGCATATTTTATCTTGTTTTTACGTCCCACTGCCTTCAATAAAATTACCTAAACAGGCATATGAATGAATAAACATTCATACATAATAAGACATTGAATTTTAAATATACGTGTCCTGGTACGGAGACTGTATAGTGAGCAACAGGCTCTTTGGGTCGAGGAGATGAAAACGGGAATTGAGAATTGGAAATGTCTGGGCCTATGTCGAAAAGAAGGTATAAAACCTAACCTCACCTAACCTAAAAGTAATTTTTATACCCAACAGCGGGTCGAAATTTGCTGATAATGGTGAAGTTTAAATATCCAATTGCGACACTATTTGACACATTTCTGATCAAGGAAATACCTTGCCTGCTTTAAATATATTAAATGTTAATAACTCTTACATAAAAGCTTGCAGATACTAAAATTGTAAGAGCTTTATCAATATTTGCACGTTTAATATCACTGATTAACATTCAATTTGAATTATGAGCTATAACGATAAGTTCTTGTTAGAAAAATATGTATACTCGTTTATGTTTTGTAAAAAATAATATTGATCCAGACAGATGATACAGTGCTAGATAAGTAAAGTCTAGTTTATTATACCTCGTTGATAAATCACTTATACCGCTTAAAACTTCCAACAAAAACATTAATGAAGCTTTGCTTTTATGTAACGTTTTCGAAAAATATTTTGATTTGCTTTTAAAAATTTGTATATAGCTAAGTAACCACGTATTTTACGGATGTTCAATGCTTTTTTGCATCTTAACAGTGGAGCTATGCAGTCCAGTCCACATGTTGCTTAAATAAAAATTTGGTGAGGATATGGTTAGATAAGGAAGTTTGTTCGAATGATTCACGAATAATTTCTGACGTGTTCAAGTTTAACAAACTCAACTTTTTATAGAATCACAATGACTCTTGATTTTAAATATACCGTCCTTAACTTAATATTAATTCTGTTGTAAAATTTCAATATTGATATCGATATTGATACACTAATGAGATAATTGATCAGTTTTGTGATTGTGTATTTTAATAATAATACTTAATACACTTTATTGTACACCATCGATACACTAAACATACACGATACGGAACAAAATATACGATATACAAAAGGTTGTCTGGAAGAAATCGCTGCTTAGCCATAAGACCGTCGTCCTAGTACCTTACAGTTTAAGTTCTTTTTTTGTAATCCATTGTAATTTTTTATGTTGTTCAATAAGGAGTAAAATAATAATAATAATACAGTAAAAGTGAGGCACTCACATTTTAATATTAGTAAGGATTCACTACTACTAGTAAAATCATAACATGGTAATGTAACAAATGTTACTAGAACGAGAATGGAAATGGTTATTTCAAATTCAATCTCTCGTGTACGAAGTGCTTAGCTAAAATGCATCGGTGGCATGAAACCTAGTTCTAAAGAGTTTCAACAAGCGGTAGTTATGCAAGCGTTACGCAACTAAACTTGGGTTGGCTCACACAAGGTTGTGATAATGCCTAGTCTCAGATATTTGACCTACTAACGGATTCTAGATGGCCTTAGGTGTATCGACCTGACATTACAATTATTGAGAAATTACTGTCCCAGGGTTTATACATTCCAAATATCGAGCGTTATTCTTTACCGACTGCGTAAGAAGGAGGGTTATGTTTTTACCCGACTGCGTAAGGAGGTTATGTTTTGCAAGTGTACGAACACTTGTATGTATGTATGTCTATTACTTTGTTACGCTGTGTAGCCTAAACGGCTGTATAGATTATAACAAATAAGGTGTTATTAGATGCGTCTTGATGCACAAAATGTCATAAGGAATAATAATTTTGGAAAATATCAAGATGGCCACGGTCAGTGAACTTTTGCAAAAAAATAAAATATTATTACGAACAATGGCTTATTAGTAACTTTAATTGTAACCTAAATATTATATTAGAGTTTTCCCGTGGCTCCGCTTGTGTAGTTTTCATTTACTCACCCGTGGACCTTAAACTAAAACGTTCATTAATGAAACTAAATTTGAAATAAATTGAATTATTAGACTGCAAGAATACTTAACTGAAAAGAAAAACAATAGGATGAATAACATGAAAATTTAAGTTAGTTAAGTTTAAGAAAATTTAGTTTTCGCACGCGGAGACACAGAAAACTAATAATATAATACATATATCTTTAAAACAAGTGTTCACTTCTTCGGAAATCAACACTTCAGAAGAACCAATAATATTAGTTACGGCCTTTGTATCTGCTTGTGATAACATTTTTAATTTTAATATTATTCACCTTGTTTTTTTAGCTTTCTTCGTTCGGTCGGGTGTTTTTTTTTACCTTTATAATAAATTAATTATTTCAAACTTTTTAGTTTCAGTAATGATCTATTTATTGAAAATATCTATTACCTTCCTATTATGCTTGTGGGCTGTTGTTTACTTTCTATTGTGTGGTATGTCGTCGGCATAACTCAAATAAAAACCCCGTTTCGATTATTTGATTTTTCATTTTAACATTTATTTAATTTTTCATTTTAACGCCTGTTTATTTTTAACTTTGATGATGATCGGTGATACAATCGAGAAAATTAATAAAGCCGTGTCCAGATAATGTGACAGCCCTATATGAGTAGCATTTCTTAATTTGAGTTCACGCAAGATTGTTTTACCATTGAGCGAGATGTGAAAGGACAGTTTATGACTCATTTTTCTGAGCCCCGCATATTTTTTTAACATTTACACTAAAAGGACATATTAAAGAATGTAATTGCATATTCATTCGATGCAATGTTGTTCGTTTGTGTGACAAGGTTGATATTGATAAAGGTTTAAGTTCAAAATGATTTCAGATTATTACGGTTTTATCTTTACTTGATTCACATCAATTATATCTGTGTTATTTATTAGTATGAGTTATTATTATGTAATTTTCATACTACTGCAACTAAGCGCACCAAATCTTTGAAATAATAAAACAGTTAAGTTATAACAACAATAATATTGCGAAATACGTAATTTGAAGTATCTATAATGGTCAATTTGTTGTTCTAACTATCAAAACATAGCTAAGCCTGGCCGAATATATTTATAGTCAAATATTTGTGCTCGAACCAATAAAAAAACCAGTTCCTTCACGAAGGTTTGTTGACTCCTTAAAATATTTTCGTTGAGATTCCATCTCTATAATCGAGTGTATATGGTTTGTAGAGGAAACGACCTCATTGGCACTGCTTTAAATAACAAATACATCATATCCCATCCTATTTATACTACTTACTAATATTATAAATGTGAAAATTAGTTTGTTTGTTGTATACGCCTTCATTGCAAAACTATACAGATCTTTATAGAATTTGGGAGAGAGATAGTTTGAGTCACGGAGGCGGTTATATAATACTTTTAAGCCCTAACATTTGTACAAATCCCGAGGGAATGTCAACACCATAATTTTAACACGGACAACAACTAGTAATATAAATGCGAAAATTCATGAGGATGGGTGTTTGTATGTTTGTTACTACTTGTTATAGCTTGAAGCCTGCTAGCGGATATATGATTTTTTACAAAAATTTAAAGATTTACTCCTTTTTATCGGGGGTTAAATAGGGGATGGGATTGTTTGGGAAAACGAATGAATGCTTAATGTGTCTTGTAGGAAAGAAGTTAAATTGATATCCCAATAGATTCCAACTTAAGCATAAGTAAGTAATTACTGCTTAAAGAACCTCAATCATAATAACTGCAATTTATTAGAGTTGCATATTGTATAAGGTCGGTTGCGGATACGCCGGAATCACCGTGCTCTGTGCTGTAGCCTAAGGCTCCATTCCACGCAAGAGGACGCTGCTCCAGTGCCAAAATGACGCACTCCAGTACCAAAATGACGCTGCTCCAGTGCCAAACTGACGCTACTCCATTACCAAAATGACGCCACTCCATTGCCAAAAAAGACGCTGCTCCAGTGCCAAAATGACGCTGCTCCAGTGCCAAAATGACGCTGCTCCTGTGCCAGAAGGTTAACTGACCCGAGTTGGAAGTTTGAGACCGCCCGAAGGTTGCACGATTCCGACCAAATAATGAAAACCAGGATCGTTTGACCTTAGTGCCCTTCACAGCACAGAGGCACGAACGACTCACGTCTAACTTCCGACCCCACCCGAGCACTGACGGCCGAGCCACAAGCACTTAATTTGGCCGGCGTAAAGTAGCTCAACTGAACGATGGAGCGCGAAGATCGATGACCAGTTTAATGCATTTAAATTAGCGATTGGTGTGTAATTTGTCTGTCGCGGGAACTACGGGAAATTATTAATGTTCGTAATTTGGCGCGTTTAATGATTTTATTCTTGCATAAATAATACGGCACCTGCACTGCTCTGGCAGCGGTGTAGTGCTGCCCATTTAATTATTTAAACATAAAACCTTTAATTAGACTCGCCAGCTGTCCCCGGCCTTGCTCTGCACCTTTGTGATACTACATGCAGTATTTTGCATCGCAAAAAAGCCACATTTTTAAGTGACTTCAATTCAGGCGCATTTTTTTGCCTGTCGTACGTGGAAAAAATGCGGTTAGCGACTTAATGTAATAAGCTCACTTTAGGCATATTTGTGTTTGTACACGCGCGCACAGTATATTATTATATTATACTCAGTTGTTCTTGCGTCTTGGTTATGCGTAATACGGGGGGACTTCTCTCTGTTTTTGACTGTACTAGCACTGGGCGTCTTAGCGTCAATTAATTTTCGACAACACAATAGGTTGCGTTAATTTGAATTTTTAGCTTCGAGGAGCAACCATGTCTCTAGTTTTCTCTCTTTGTGTTTAAGTTTCAGATTGTTTATAGAGTATATGTCTAAGTCTAATCTACATTTTGTAATATGATTATTTTTTTTGGATTGTGTACCCTTATTTTAGTAATGCATGTAATTTACAGACGGTTGTGGCGGAAAAATATTTACTTCAAAAATGCATGAATCAAGGTTGCCACTGTTGCCAGAGATGACGAGAAGTTACGAAACAGAACTAGTTTTTAATTTACCATATTATATGTACCTAGTCGTACAAAATGTCGTACAGACGATATAAACGGCATGCATATCTTTGCACCCGTCGTTTATCGCGCGATTCTAGTTTTAGCAAATGAGCAATAAATTAAGGAATATGGCAACTGTGAGTTTACTTTGCGTAATTTTCATTTTAAGTAATTGGCAGGTGGTTTAATTCGTACGCTCATAAATTCTACTCGGTTGCAAGTAGGTAGGTATGTAAGCTGTAACTTGAATTATGGTGACGTTTTATTAAAACAAATTGTTTTTTTAATGTAACGACAATAGCAAACGGCTGCATGTCCCACCAACCATGCCCATGGACATCTGGGACAAACTTCGAATAGACTGTGCGAGAGACTGTTAGTAAGTTAGTTGTGGTAGTATTAGGCGTTAAAAGGAATTAGTTGGTAAGTATTCGTTAGTAATAGGACTTTGGGAGTTAGGAATGTTAGTGTAAGTTAGTCCTGTCAGTAACTGTTAGTTGACGTAAGTATTTGTCCAATTTGAAGCTGGTCACAGGTGCTTTGCTATCCCTGAGGACTGACGTGGACGCCTCTTGTATAAGTGTAACACCATTCCGACCGGAGGACAATTGTTGAAAATAATTATTACACGGCAGAAATGGTTCTACCACCTGGCACCTGGCTCTGGAAAGCTGCTTTATCAACTTATAGAACGAAAAATCCGCTCAAAAATGTTTCAACAAAAACAAATGTTTCCGGAATCGCGGTTTGTCGTATTTTCGTATTTCGACAAGTTTTTATTAAACGGAATTCCGGGCACGCCTTGGTGGTCCTCAGCGCTAAGCAATCACTTTGTCGTTATCTTACAGGAAGCTTTATTTACAAGAAAACCGTGGCCTTTCATTCATATTTGACATTAAAAAAAAATATTCGACTTACATAAGTATCTCAATTAAGAAACTTGTTTAGTAAAAATACAAATTCTACTTATAAAAATATAGAGCTTTAGTACCTAGTTTTTTTTTACTAACATTGTTCAACTACAGTTTGGAATGAGGGTGACATTTAAAATAGTAAGACGAGTCGAAGCACGATAGAATAATTATTAAAGTTCGAAAACTGAAGTCTGATATTAAGGATACCGTTCTGTTCTGACCTGAATCTTAGAACTAGCTGCAACCCATAGTGCTCCCCTGCAGGGTTTGGATCTATCTTCACAACTAAAGAGGCCGGTAGCGTATATTCATCACACTGCTCTAATGCGGATTGGTAGAGGGGTCAGTGGCCAACCCAAGTGTCGGAAGTTTTTAGGCCACCCGGAGGCCTCCGATAAGGTTTAACGACTGTTATCTAAATATAACAACCGGGTCCGACGGCTTAACGCGCCCTCAGTAGAAATGGGCCCTAAATTAACGCAACATCACTCCTATTTTTGTTACAAGACAACATTTCTAAATAGTAGGCCTTCTGACAAACCCGGTTTGCCAATTTAAGTAATTTCAAGTACATATTACCTTATACCGTTTCAAGTTACAATAAAAAGTATACATTTCTCGATGACACATGCCAACAATGCGAACGAGAAATAAAACGAAACAAGAGCTCGGGTTATCACAATCAAATTACGCCACATTAAAGTTACGACACTACTCGAACCGCCATATTAAGTTACCGAAATAGGTAGCGTGATTTTAAATGGTCTAACAAAGGAAGAACTCCGCGTGCCAAGCATAAGTTTATGAGCAAAAAATATGGCGGAGTAGGGAGGTAGTGACCTATGATGACGCAATGCCAAAACAGGCCACATTGCAACGAGGCATCTACGCCGGGGTCAAGGAGGTTCAACGCGAATATTATATTGCTTAATCGCAACGCCATGTGCCAAACGAACTTATCAGGTCTCGGTGATTCATCATCATTACGGGCGGTGAAACAATGACCGGGAACGCAGGGTAAAAACTGTAGCGCGAACCGCCTCTGTTCCCTGCCCACATATCGCGTGCTATGATAATTGCCCGCCTATTCCGCGTTACAGACGGCGCAGCGTGATGCAACTCCTGAACGATTACGTATCTATTATAATCTGTGGCCGAAAATTTGAAATGGCGCGAACGCGATGATGAGCATTTTTGAATGTCGCCGAACGAACGCGAGCCGCGTCGCGTCTATTTTGAACTCCCGATCGGGCATTCGCCCGGTTGTTGAACTGGAATATTTCGGCAAACACGGGCGCAATACGCGCTTTGTTAATCTCGAAATATTATGACACGACGAACCGCGTGTTGTGAAACGCCACCTGTCTCGAAAATCGAGCGTGCCAGTTACAAAAAATACGGCTACAATAAAAAAGTAATGTCGCAAACGCCATATCGCGCGTATTGGCGCACCTTTAAATCGCGATAATTAATTGTAGCAAATTTCATGATAACATTCATAATACAAATGAGCGCCGTAGTGTTTTTGCGAAACTGGACGCAAACATGCGGAGATCTGGTGCGCTGGTGTGCGTGCTTTCATCTACCTGGATGTGTGTGTGCAGTTTGTGTGTACGTGGAAGCGCGCGATGAAATAAAATATGTCCGGTCAACGAACTCGCGGCCGGTGCCATAAAAATCGCGATACCACCCGAATTTCGGGCACCGAATTAAAAATCAGAGCTTTCAAACAGATCATAACATAATTACTGAAAATAAGTTATAGTTAACACTCAAACAAATGGATTACGTGTGTTCCGAAGTAATTATTTAGCCGTCCCAATAGTGGGCGAGGATCGCACAGGTGTGCAACGAACTCTCAATATGCAGCGAACACCTCCCGTGTCCGCCTGTGCGGTGACAGCTGTCAGTTTTCGTTCTTTGTTTTATTTATCAAACCCACGACGAATACGAATTTCAGTTCGATTCAACACACGCTTCTAACACACGCTAAATAAATGCACATTAATTTTTTCAACTAAAAAGTTTGTGAACTAGAAATTCGTGATTGAAAAAACCATCTGTGGGTAATTAAAAAAAGATGTTGCAGATAAACAATACTTACGTCAAACACGTGATGGAATGTCGGTCCGCGCGTGAGCCGCGTTCTGGGAGCAGATTTTCGCCGTGTTTTTCCAATATGTGTACATTTCCGGATTGCAAGCGCAGCGAGTCAGCTGATTTCCATCTGATGCCCTTGCGGTCACCTCCCCCTTCGGTTTATTCATAATATTTACAGGCGCTGAGTTGTTATTGAGCAGTCACTTAGGCGTTCGAGCCGCTCGCCTAAGCCTTCTCTTCCTACATGAAGACGTCTCTTCCGGATGGGTGCCGGTGAGAATCCTGCGTCTCCCGCAACACATCTTGTCTCATCGAAGGTGAAAGAGTTAGTAGATTTCCGTGGGATCCAGCCCGATCATCGTGGACGGAAGGTTAATATTGTCCAGTGGGATCGAGCACCTTGACTTCCATGCTTATGGGATTCTAATTAGAAAATTCAATACAGACCGGTCGGATCCAAGCTCTCGAAAGCCATGATCAGTACTGACCCGTGGGGTCTAGCGTAAAGACGTCCATTTTTTTAAATTTTCTAATAAAGTCCAGTGGGGTCCAGAGTGAGAATATCCATGATGTTCGGAGCACAGATTAGCACAAACAGTTCGTGAGTTCGGTCACCGAGCCGCGTGTATTCGTTTCGACACAGTGGTGTGAGCGCGCGTACGCCGGGACTGGCTATGCGCGCAGCGGCGCCGACGGCCGTTTATATGATCAAACCGCCGTCTGCCCCCGCCATCTGGCGGTGAGCGGCCGAAACTCCAGAAAAGCGTTTTCCGTTTGCATCCTCGACCCCGGAACGAACGCCCTAAACTCACGTTATTTTCACGCATTTTACCCGACAGTAATGCGCGTTAAGAACTCCACGTCGTGTTAACAAGTTATATGGCGCGTAACATCACCTGTGCTTATTTGCTTTATAATCGCGGGACAACATAAAGTACCAGATTAACAGAAAAAATGCGCCGTTTACCGGTCGATTAAGCTGTTAGTGACACAAATCAAACACAGTTGTTCATTAACTGCACAATTGCGGGGTTTTAAATACTCTACAAATACCTGACAGCAGCCGATGGAACTGTTTTTCGTAATTACAGTTCACAATAGGCGTTATTTCTTTTTATAATTTTATTCAAGACATTAAAATCGTCTGGTTTTAAATTATACTACTCATAATAATATTTTCTTAAACAAAAGCGAAGTATTGCGCTCACTTACTCACTGTTTTAAGTTTTAAGTGTTAGCAGCTTCTACCAGTTGCTAAACCTTATTGGAGCGGAGTACTTTGAGTGGCCTGAGAACTCCCAACACTGGTGTTGAACATTGGACTTCTTTATTGAAGAGAAACTAAATGTTGCAGACAAAATGGTATATTTAGTTTTCATATTTATTTGTCTATCATCTAAGTTTACCTAATGCGATAAATAATTTTAATCATTCTACAATGTAACTTAACTCAACATACTTTAAATTGTTCTGTCGAACGTAAAAACCTCGAATTAAACTTCAATTAGCTCTACTATTTATTATACAATACAACACAAAAACACTTTACTGTACACCAGGACAGAATATACAATTTAAGAAATAACAGCACATGTATACAATAAGCGGTCTTATCGCTAAGAGCGATCTCTTCTAGACAACCATAAGCATGGAGAACTCATAAGGGAAGAGGGATGGGTAGTGTTGTACATACAAATTAACTGGTAATATCAGCAATGTACGCATGGAATTCATACTATTGTTTATACTGCTTTTAAAATCGCTAGTAAATTTTCTTCGTTTGCATAATAATTATGTTTTGAGATATTTACGACTGATTAATTGAAGCGCCGAACATATTTACAACTTGTAATGACAAAGAATATTCGTACTGCAAACACAGACACGCACAGTTTCATGCAGACTTAAGTACATTTTTGCCTTATTTGTTTAACGACTTAGTAAAGGGGCTTACACGTCATCCTTTTCTCTTGACATGCGAGGTTTTACAAGGTCTGTTTTAAGCCCAAAAGAGGGCAAAAAGGTTGACAGAATTATCGATTATAAGGTGCCTTTAATTTCTTGCCTCTTTAATTGCCGTAAGTCCCTTAGTTTTAGACAGTATATAGAATAATAAATAAAAGTGAATAAATGATCTCATGCAGCGCTTGTGTTCAGCCAATTTTACAATCATAGATAAAATATTTTTTACTTCCTCGTGCAAGAAATAATTTCAATCAAAGATTCTTATTTGTGGTGTTCGGTGCTCCAAAATTATTGATAATGTATAAGCCACTTTATTTGTTTTAGTGAGTCAGTAAAGCAAAAGTTGTGTCAAGATGCCCATAAATTAAAAATATTCGCTCGCAATAAATTTATAATTTCACTAGCATTGCCCTCAGATTCGGTTGCCCTCGAGCTCACTTTATTATGGTTAAGACATTTATTTAAATTAGGAAATTTTATTACAGACGACTGAAGTTTCATTCACTACCTGAATAGCTGATTCAGCTGATTGACTGTTTGCTTTCGAAAAAGTTAAATAACTATTTTATGCATTGTTATGTGTAAATCCACAAGAATAAGAAAAGAAAAACGTTTATTGTTTACCTTTGGTTTTCAAAAGATGTTTCAACACAAATACTCGTAGTTCACAACAGTCTACCCTATGCGGGCATATAATAATTTTGTTACTAATTTGATGACTTTACTTTTATTTTTTAGCATTTAATATCGCGCATAGCAAGGCTTAATTATAAGTATCGCTGTGTTACAACCATACCAACCTCTTCGCGCCAAAGTGGGCAATTTTGCTATGATAAAAGAAGCGGCACAAGAAACTCAACACCCTTTTATACAACAAAATATTATATAATTTGGATACTCTAGTAGCTTGCACTATCTATTGCATTATCTGTTGTCAATTTTTATGTACTATTTTAATAATGACTTGTATTATTTGCGTGCCCAAGGGGAGGGTTAAGAGCTCTAAAAATATGTTGTAAAACCTAATTCTAAACCTTGTTCTGCAAATAAATGATAATGATTATGATTATGATTATGAATATTCCAGCTAAATTCTAAATATATAATTAACGTACACATCTAATAACCCTCCAAACTAAATGTTTCATCACACCAGATGGGCTGGCTGGAGGAGATCTCTTCTAGAGATAAGCTCGGCTTTGTACAATCTCCTTATTGAAAGTGTATATTTTTACTTGTGTACAATAAAGATTGAATATAATTATGCCGGTGGTATAATGATAAAGATGAGATGGCCAAAACATAATCATTCGTTCAAAGCCTTGTTTTGCAAGCCGGCAATATAGCGTGGGTATTAGTTTCCTTTTCCCTGTGCAAGAGAAAACCGCTTTCCATACCTACATTATAATCCATTCATTCAATGTTTCTGCGTATGTCATTTATAATGGAATGTGGACGGTAACATAAATACTCCATTCTAAATTACGTAATTACAATTCGATTGTCAATTCAAGAGTGACAGTATGGTAACATAGAAGACACTGGTTTTGCATCTCACTCACTCTCACAGAAAAACGGCAAAATAAAATACAGACGTATTGATAGCCGCCTTTTTTGAAGTTGGTTAAATACAACGAACTGTTTTCGCCTTTTTTCTCTATCAATACGGATACGAAATACGGATACGTATACGAAAATTAAAAATGTCTAAAATGTCCGTAATATTAATGACAGTTTGTGACCTGTTTACTAATTCATCTTTCAGGCTCCAAAAGTATAATGGAACCAGACTGGAACCAACAATTATACAACAACAATCATTTATATTAAAAACAACAACAACTAATACCTTTAATAGTCATTGTATATCTTATGTCTAAGATGGTAAGGTTCAGTTCTTGAAATAGAACATTTCAATTTCTAAGCTTTTACTTTAACAGAATGGCAGTTCAGTTATGATTTGACACCTAGCTGCATTTAAAGTGTGCTTATGAACAGAAAAAAAGATGGGGACTTCACTAACTTATTGATTAAAATAATTAACTTCCTAATTTACCAATAAATATCCATATAAATAATAAAACACACATTAACATTTATATACGACACGAGTGCCATGATTGAAAATTACTTTTATAAAATATTTTGAAGTTCAATGTATAATAAAAATAAGAATACTATAATTGTTAGTAATAATGCATGAATATAAATGATAATGGAATGAATAATCAAATTATTCTTTTTAATATAATCATTTACTATTTCACGAAGAAATTACGGTCAAGAAAGCTGTCAAATCAAAACCTGAAGGATGAAAAGTGCTTAGTTAAGTATGGCAGCATGAATGTTTGAAATATGGAACTATGCTCGTATTATCAGTTAATTTTGTATCATTAAGGAATTAAACTTAAAGAATGATCCCAAAATATAAAGTGTTTCATCTCCATCGATACTTTGTTCTTCGCTCGTTGAAGACTCTTAGTAGAAAGCGGCTGCCTTAAGGTAGTGGAACCGTATTTTTAATAAATCATAACTACTGCACAGTTTCTCTGTCCGCCAACTTAGTCGGTGCAAGAAAGTATTGGAGTATCGTAGCGTGTGACCGTCGCCTACACCTGCAATATTTTATTTTTTAATTTTTTATCTGTGTTATAGCACATAATATATACATCTGTAATTTTTTCCACACCAATCTATCTGTAGTTAAGTTTGTTTAAGACCGCACCTGCTGTGGCTTTTTGTTCTTGCATCCAAACTCTATATTTAGAGGCTGGCACATGTTCTATTCGCTTGTTGAGTCTTTCTTCCGATATTTTGCATAAGAAATTGTAATATATTGAGCCATGAAACGTTAATGAAAAATTATGTTCTCTGTTAACACTGGGCAATGGTCTTGGGATTAACCGACAGATCATTATGATAACTAATAATTTATCCATATATATCGTGTATTTTCCTTAAAAGTTACTCTAGAGCTTAAATACACATTTAAAGTTGATGAGACCACAAAAAATTGCCTAATATATAAATTTGTATAGCCTTAAAAATTTATGGACGATTTACGACTTACGATCAGAATCTTACTAATATTATAAATTTGAAAATTAGTTTGTTTGTTTGATACGTTTTAACGGACAAACCATACAACCGATCTTTATACCATTTGGTAGAGAGGTATATTTTGAGCCACGGAGATGGTCATAGTATACCTACTTGAACCCGAATAAACAAACAGATCCCAAAGGAACCGAAACATAATAAATTTAACGCGAACGAAGTCGCGGGCGAAAGCTAGTATTTCTAGATTATTTAGCTTAGAAATTGCCAAATTATAGGTTTTTTGTATGACTTATATGATTTTTCTCAATCTAAAAAAGGAGGTAGGTATCTTGCAACATATTTATCTTGTTGCACTGTGTTTTAAGTTAATAACTTTTAAGGTCACTTCCGGACATACATTTCCTTTTAAAAATGCCTGGAGGGCTGAGTTTCTATCGAAGTAGGCCTTTTTATTCTCCCGGTCTTGGATTGAAAATGGCTTACTTACATATGATTTCAAATTAATAATAAACGCTTACACACTCACACCCCCGCAATAGGATTCCCTGTGTCGCGGGTGGCGGACACACACACAGAAAACACAACACACTTTAACGTCCAAGATCCGAGTACAAACCTTTATCTGGCAAATAAATGTCTGCCCCGCCGGGCATCGAACCCGGGACCCACAGCTCGTCAGTCAGAGTCACTAACCAACGCGCTATAGTATCCTCAATTGCATTAAGTAGCTACTAAACAACGGTCCTATTTGAAGTTGTTACTGATGGTTTGCTGTATCTTGTCCTACATCGTAAACTGGTTCTGTAGGGTACGCAAGAATATGCAAAGCCTTGCATAGACTTCTAGTTGATATTATTTTAGTTTTAAAAAACTAACGGTGTCAATCAGTTATTGATTACTTAAAAGTATCCTAGACTTTTACAATGTTAAAAACTAGATAGAGCGAGCAGCAGGGAAGCAACACTGATAAATGTTCTAAAACTCGATTGTAAATATTATTGTGGTATATTACATTAATTATTTTAATTGAAATTACATTATTGGTAATGATGAATGGTTATAATTTTATTGCTTTAATTTTATTAGCTGATAATTGCATCTTTTATCAATAACTGATTAAGACCGCCAGATTTTATACAATAAAAACAATAAATACAATAAATGATTATTGTCATATAAGACATGAGATGTTCATGTTACACATAAGTTTCCTTTGTTAACCCATAGGGCGGACAATTTATTAATAGTGGCTGAGTAATTTATTAATTGTTTATATTTTATAATAGGTTTCATAAAAGGAGCAATTATCAGCTAACAAAATTAAATCAATATAATTATAACCGCTCATCATTAATTTATTATAATGTAATTTCAATTAAAATAATTAATATAATGTAACACAAAAATATTTATAATCGAATTTTAGAGCATTTATTTATTTCTAGTTTTTAACATTAATTGAAAATTTGCAAACGACAATGAAGCGAAACTGACAAACGCTCATGATGCGATTTTATATAAACTGTGTTTATCGACTGGCAAAATGCTGTCAAACGCCTAGTAAAAGTTTGTAACGACAATTCTTGCGTATCAACTAATCGCAGATAGTAGTTTCACATAGTTTTAACTTTTTTTGGTTAAATGATAAAACTTGAAGTAACATCTGTTCTATCCACCTTTAAGTAACCTTCACAATATTTGCGTGTACACATACCATCTCTTTAAATATATTAATAATTTTACCGTAGTATAGTGTATTCTACTGAATATTGATAGTCCAGAATTAGATTTATCACTGAGCGACACCATGCATGCGTCTTTGATTTAATTTTCCTGCTGATTTGTAGCCTTATAAGGTTAGTATGGATTATTTAACTTAGCTCATATTAGTTGCAGAATGCAGAACCTACTGCAGAATGATGGTCCTGGGCTCGATTCCTAGCCAGTAAAAATTTATGTATTAAATAATAATATTTGGACATTGGATAATGGCCGTGGGTGACTGTGAAAGCGTTTATTTACTTTACTAGCAAGATAGGAGGAGGTAATAATACTCTAATAAGAGTCGTAAGTTCACCAACCCGCCTGCCCAGAATGGTGATTAAGGGCAAATCCTCCTATTTTTGGGAGAGGCCGTTATTTCAGCAGTGGACTGTTATAGGTTGTAGATGAAGACTCGTAACTTATCTGCCGAATAAATGATTAACCGTGGATCCCGGGTTCGATCCCCGGTTCGTCAGTCAGGGTCACTAACCAATGCGCCACGGAGTCGCCCGTACT
>DWLO01000602.1:0-19056 GCA_018245335.1 Dalla quadristriga | reverse complement strand
AACTATTTCTCCGCTATAAATAGTTTAGCATTAAGTGTTTTCTGAAATATTATTAAAAAAAACATTGCTCTGTAGTTTTATACAAATGCCATGACTCCATGCAAATTTAATGTTACCTGATAACGATTTTTAAGAATGTTCTACGTCAATTGTTTTTCCATTCTTGTAATCCCTTCAAATATAAATCTAAGGAATCTAAGTATAGATAACATACATTTAAATTCAATTGAGGAATGTGTATTTATCTTCTATTAACATGAGTTGTCGATATGAAGCAGGATGCGATTGTCACGGCTCACGACTTCACCTCTTAAACCGGATGAGGATCCCGATCGGGCTCGTTAAGATAGGATTGCTCCTGATGGTACTATTAGGACAACACTATGGTTGACCTTTGGACACAATTGTTTTATGTTTTAGTGTTTGATTATGATTTACAGTCATTTCATTGTTGCTAGCATCTATGATATTATGTACTTAATACAAGCTGGTAATATACGCAGTTGTAAGTAAGATGTAGGTAAAAATATTTATAGAACCCCGAACTCAGGACTAAAGATTGCGTCAAATACAGAAAACCGGCTTCAAACATATTTCAAATACGAGCAAACACCTGTTCAAATGCGTGATAGTACAGCATACAACAATTTGCTTTTAATTAACAGAAATTGCAAAACACACTTGCGTCTTATCATTTAACACTTGTTTAAGTCAAAATGAAGTGTATACACAATATATTATATAAATTTTTAGGAAACATGAATTCTATTTTACCGCTATTTATACGTATCAGTCTAACTATAGATTGTGTGTTAACAATAATCGGATATTAACAGTGACGATTAACGAATTCGACTATTTCGTGGATATATTTTAGACCTATTCGATCCCCAGTCGGGGCTAACATTTATTTGGCAGATAAATGTTTGTACTCGGGTCTTGGGTGTGCAAATTTGTGTGGTTTTCTGTATGTGTCCTCCACCCGCAACACGGAATCCTAGTGCGGGGGTGTGAGTGTGTGTTAGCGTTTAATACTCTATGTATTTCTGGTTTATCATATTTATCACCCCAAAACATTTATTAGTCTTTACTTTAATAATAGGTGAATATAATAAAGGGATTATATCTGCGCACACGCAATCGCTCCGCGTTCTGGCAACGCTGATTCCGGAGCGGGAGGCCGGTGACTGCGTGTGGGGGGAACTCTTGAAGAACCAGTTTGCACCTCTCTTCCATTTGCTGCTTCAGTGCTTGGAGAGTGAGGACACTGGTAAGTAAGAAGGTATATAATACAACAGCTTGGTCATAAGGCCTTCATTAAGTCGCACATGGCAAATCTGGCTCACTGGCTGCCTGGGCCTCACGATGCATTTTTTCTTCTCCAAGTACCAGGAGCAAGTGGCTCCTGGCCTGGAATTCGATAGATCGATTCATATTATACAGCAAATACTAATATACCCCTGTATTTTTCCTACAGAATTACGAGAAGCAGCTCTATACTGCCTGACTCAATTATCACAGTCCACGGCCCAGAGGAAACATGCGGACAAATCGAAAGACACATCGTGTGTACAATACCTGGATAATTTAAAATCTCCGTTCTTGCGGGAACATACAGACAGGCACTGCGCAGGGGACAGTGCCAGAGATGACTGCCAACCGGACTACATGATAGAGGATGTTACCAAAGTCCTGATGAAACTATACCAGGACTTATCTGAGAACATGAGGCATTTGTCAAGCCAAGGTGAATATATTTATGTTCCTCTGGAGGCGATAGAGCTTTAGTTTAACACTCACATTGGCAGCCTTTTCGCTACTTAAAGGTAGGACTGCCTTTTGGCCGCCACTTATAGTGGTTCTCCTTGTGATTCATCATACAAGTAGTCCGAATTTATTTCTCTTTTACAAATTGCAATCTGTAAACTTTATGTGGTGTACAATAAAGAATAATTGTATTGTATTAACACATCAAATATTTAATTTATCTACCAGTTTAAAATTCGTCTGAGCTTTTGTTCACGTAGGGGAATTTTAAATTTATAGACGCCTGATGACAATATCTTGAAAATAGATGAACCGATCCAAATGTGGCTGGCAAATACTAGCTAGACTGTTATACAAACAAAACCTCATTGGAATTGTTTTTCTCCCATTTTTGAGAAACAATACAGTCACATATTTACAGAAAAGGCATTATACTTATTTTGTAAATGGATAAAATAAATAAATATTTCCTATTATAAAAGGTATTTTAAAGGTTTCACTTATGATACAAATGTCGTATTCATTCGTATTGGTTCTCAAATACAACAATGTATCATAAGGTACACTTTAATCTATACCACTCTGTGACCAATGTAATTTGTCATCGTAATAAACTGGCGCCGTATAACAATTGGATGCTACTCTCGCGTGCAAAATAAATATAAATGATTTTGCTTACGACATGAAATTAATTAGCTATTCACACGGCATACTGAAAAAAATGCAACGCCGCTTAAGCGATGTGAGGTGCGAATCGTAATGATAATGAGTGTAGTATTAAAATGCTATAACGGATTAATTTAATGTTTCTGTTTTCTGAAGCCTTACCTGAGCGCTATGAAATGAAGTTCTTAAAAAATGCGTAAACACATCTCATAGGTGATTTCGCGGCGACTCGTCACAAGCTTAACTCGTCAAAAATATGAATAAAAAGTAAGAAATTTGCGATAAGGGTTTGAAGAAAATAAGATTACGGTTAAGGTGACGAGTGTCGGATTTGACGAATCAAACTTTTAGGAGTCGCCGCGAAATCTCATCGGTGAACTCTCTAGTGTAGGTAATTATTATTATTATTATTTATTCTTTATGGTGTGCCTAAATCTAAGTTTTACAAAGGGCGGACTTAATGCCTGTTGGCTTTCTCTACCAGTCAACCTAGGGTGATGGCGGGAAATAGTGGCAGGTAGCAGCAATTTCAACATTGTAGTATAAAATGCTATATAAATTAACTCACATATATACTACATACTTACTGCATACTCTACATAGATACATTATATACATACATACCTACTCTTATCTTATACTAATATCCCAGGATCTTAAAAAATGCTCTTTGACAAATCTCCTGAAAGAGTTCAGGTAAGAGCCCTCTTAATTTGATCAGACAGGGCGTTCCAAAGTAACTTTGCCTGAACGGTAAATGAAGAATGGTGGTAGTTATGGCAATGGGCAATAGCACCTTTTTGTTCAGTCATCTCACGTCGAGCTATGAAAGGATTAATAACTCTCACGGATCAATTGCAACAAGTCAAGTCTGTTGTTAAAATATTTTATTATTCGCGGACGGTCATTTTTACGCAGATTTACTGTAATTACTTTATTTAGTAAAATACTGTGGCATACTTATACAACAAACTAAAAGTCCTACTCTGTTTTAGTACATACATTTATAAATCAAATGTTAATCTTGAATGATACAAAGGGGTACTCTTATCGGGAGGGCAGCGTTCATTACTCATTAATAATTTACCTCATTACACTTGCTAATTACATTCTGAACATTAGAAATAGCATATCTTAAAGTCACTAATGTAGTGGATACAATATAACAGTACACTTTGTTTTACAATTAGCATGGGTGATTATTCTGTAGCAACTACCATTACGAGACCTATATATCTTAACTCGCTCCATCACTTACCACCTTGAGCATCAGAGAAGCCCTGGCTCTTAATGTAGGTATGTTTGAGGCCGGCCGAAGTTGGTTACGGCGGCGCACAGTTGGAGTTTTGGTTTACTTTCGCTTTTGAAGGCAATTTTTTATGTTATGAAGGAAAGCGCCTAGATATTATGACATTACCTCCCAGTTTAATATCCTTATAAGCGACACTATCAGATTGTAGAATGAAACAGGTTGTGCTTGTTTGGCAGATAAACAAGTGATATATTTGAATTCAATTTTTTTTCGTACAAAACAACACAAAAGTAACTGTTGTGTCCGTTGCGGCTGTTTTGCAGACGACGGTTGGATCTTGGTGTGTTCGTGTTTGTCATCGGTGCTATCCGCAAGCGCGCGCGCCCGCTCGTATGCCGTGCACCGACAGTTCCCCGCTGCATTGCTGGGCACCCTGCAGGCGGTGCGAGACAGGCTGACACTGCAGGGGAAACCCGTCGACGTCATCAGGAACGCTAATTATGTAAGTGTTTTATGATGAAAGAAGTTACTATACTATCTTACACGGTTGTATTTTTATAGCCTCAGTAGCTGACGACCAGGAATGTGACCGCTGCTTGGTTCGTGGACACATAGTGAACACACGCTGGGTTGTATACGCTAACCGAGTGAGTTTAATGATTATGAAGCAGGTTTTCTGTCCGATACTGTACTGAATTTTTAAAGCTTAAATGGCTGACAAGCAGAAGGTGGCATCAAATGGTGACATTCCTGGTTTTCGTACAAACTCAATCTTCGGCGGGTTTGTGAGATTGTTATGGGATCAGTCAGTGGATCCTAGTTTGTTCGGGTCTGTCTTCGCTGTTATCCGCTAGCTCCCGCTCGCCATACTGGCAGTTTGTCTTTAGGGAGTAAGGTGTGACTTCTGATAACTACAATAATCCGTTATATAATATAAAAAATACGTCCTGGTTACCCAGGAGCCGGCTCTTCAAACGCTGTACTGGCTAATGACTACCGCCAACTGTCTCATGCTGAGCTGCGCGCATGCGAAGGAGAGCTTCGCGGACAGTAACCTCGCGGTGTCGCTAGTCCGACTGTGGCCCTGGGGCATGATGACCGACCAGCTGCGATACGCCCTCATGCAACTGCTGTTAACGTTCACTAATGATTGTGCTAAAGGTGATTTAATTTTTGTACTGTATTTATATTTGTAATACTCTAAAAGGAATGAAATTGGGCAGCATAAGTATCTACATTTACTCTATGTGAGCTGCTTTGCCGCTATCAAATATTATTTACATTTACGATAAAGTAAAGCACCTCCAGGAAACATGCGACCTGCCGATCAGCACTTGGCCAGCGTGATGGACTGTGACCTTAACGCTTCTCATTTTTAAAGGCATCTTGGCATCCAGCAATACATCCAGCAATGGCTTACTAATATTATAAATGTAAAAGTGTGTTTGTTGGTTTGCCTTCCATTTACGCTACAACAGACCGAGGGATGGACGTGATTTTTGCAAGTCGTTTATGGGCCGGAGAGCGACATACTTTTTGTCCTGGAATAATACATGATTCCTGTGGGATCGATACGGGAACTTTACGCGGGCAGAGCCGAAGAAAAACTTATAACACCAACATGGTGCTGATTTAAATCGTTGGCAAAAATAATGCCTGCCGGGAGTACAAAAACAGGACCACTCGGTCGTCTAATCTTTAAAATTGTGTTCGTCCATAGCGTGGGCGAGCATGTGCGTGTGCGTGGGTGGGCGCAGCCTGGCGGGCGAGGTGTGCCAGCTGGTGTCGCGCGAGGCGGCGCGGCCGCGACCCTCCCCGCTGCTCCGGCTCGCGATGCGCACGCTGCGTCACTGCGCCACGCACCACCACTGCCGGACGATTGTGTTGAAGGTATTACTCATTTTTCTAGTAGGCATTCAGTCCATCCTAGGCAATTAAAAAAAAGTGTGCATACACACTTTTTTGTGTATTTTTGAGTTGGTAACGCGTGACGCCACGGCCGTCATCACTGCTGCTGCACCACAGCCGAGAGATTGTGTTAAAAGTATCACTGGTTAAGTCCGCCCTTTGTATAAAAACGTAACTTAAGTTACAATTAAAATTTAATTTGACATATCGTGGTAAAGATCAGAGAGTCGACAATGCGACGCATGAACAGACAGGTCTTATGCACTCCTTGTAGAATTCCTTGTCATAGATTCTGCTAAATAGACTTTTTAGTTTATTTTAATTAACAAGGCTCACCAAGGCCCATGGCCACACAAATTATGCATAGTATACATGCCCATTATTAATAGTGTACCCGCAATAACATGACATGTGGGCATAACATTCACAATATTAACGCTTTCTAGTGTTGCTTATGATACATTTTAAATTAAAAATTACAATTTTGATGGTCCGAATCAACTAACATTCCTTCAAACGATGTGCAAGTATAAAATACTTAAAATCAATAATTTCCCTGAACAATAATGATTTACTTTTCAGAGTGACGTGTTGAAATGCGCGTGCAGAGTCCGCGGGGACGCAGCGGTGGAGGCGTGCGGAGCGCGGCTGGCGGCGGCGCTGGCGCGGCACGCAGACGGCGCGGGCGCGCTGCTGGCCGCGCGGCCACGGCCCCCGCCACCGCGCCTGCTGCCCGCACTCGCCAACGCCGCACACCAAACGCGCCTGGCCTTCCTGCAGTCACGTTAGTCATTCTTCTCTTAAGAAATAACATGTTTTATAAAATAATGGTAGGTCCGCCTTTTGTCATCGGTAATATACGCATCAAAACGGTCGTAGCCACTCGAACAGAATCAAACGTAACTGACAAATTCAACCGTCAATAAAATTTGGTTAAATTTACTTTGCGCAAAGAAGATCAGAACAAAGAAGCGCCTGATGCAATTAATCTTACTATCCATATTTTTGTGATACTTTACAGCGGACCTGTTGGAGTTGGTGTCGGACACGCTGCTGACGGGCGACACAGCGGAGACGGTGCACGCAGCGCGCGCCGTGTGGGCGTTGGCGGCCAACAATCATAGGGTAAATTTTATTATATATTACTTTTGGCATTCAACGTTAAAGTGGCCAACGTTGCGGGAAACGGGTTATCATTTTCGAGCAATGGCAATAATTTGAACTGCTGACTGCCGCGTGCTTGTGTGTAGACATTAACAGTTACAGAGTCTGTATTTGACCATGTAAAGGCTGATAATTCTCGCTTTTGTGGGGTATACAGTGGAGACCAAGGACGGCAGGCCGCCCGAAAAGATTACATACACACTGCAGATAAATTGTTAATCGCTCGTTGGCCCTTTAGTGGCTACTGGCCATGGTCATCTGAAATTAACCGCGGAGCAGATCACAAATGCGTCGATACTGAGTACTAAGTGGTTGTTGAGCCACTTGGTATCCTTCAGACCGGAACGGAAAACGTTGACTTACGGCGTAAATTGATGCTCTGGTGGTTAGGGTCTTATGCAATAAATCATTTTTTGCGTTTTTGTGGGAAGGTAATGGTAGTCGTTATTCTAATGTATCAAATAAAATAGTCTTATACTTATAGGTATAGTAAAATACATACATCCTGTATATGTACAGATCTACCTAGACCAGGTGGGTAAATCTTAAGAAGACGGCGGATACTGGATTACCGGAGCCCTCTGTCCAGCAGTGGACGTTAAAAGACGGTTGGTTACGCCCGTGTGCTACGAGCTACGTGCGTTTTGTAATAGTAGGTTAACTTCCGCGCAGGCTAAACTAGTGATGCGCAGCGCGGGCGTGACGTCGGCGGTGCAGTCGGCGGCGCAGCGGCTGTCGCGGCGCGGCGACCGCGCGGCGCAGCGCGCGCTCGAGCTGCTCACCTACACGCACACCGTGCTGCAAGCCACATGACCCCGGCGTCGCCTCGACAACCACTCACCTACACGCACACCGTACTGCAAGCCACATGACCCCGCTTGCAGTCTCAACGTACCTAAAGCCATAATCCACCAGCGCAGCACGTCGCGTGTGACCTATCTCGGGTCGTCTCGCGTCTTTTTATTTTCTACTAGGAGGAGCTTGCGATTTCGCCCGCGTAAAATCTCTCAATCCAGAAAATTTTCAAAAGTGAGAGAGCATAACTAAGAAACCTTTTGAGGCATAGTGATAAAACATAGCTTATGCCTTAATGAAGCATGGCCCCATTCAAAAACCAGAAACGTTAAGAGTCTGAAAAGCGGTCTTACCATAAATAACAAATCGCATTCGGCGCGATTTTCGCTAAATATGTTTTATTTACTATCAAACGACAAGTAACGTCACTTTTGATGTTTCCCGCGTGTTTTTCCGCGTAACATTTGTTTATGACATAAAAAGCTTTCATTCCATACGTTAAGACCACTGTAAATGATTTGAAAATCGATTATTTCATTTTCCAAGTTCCAGCTATCCTCACACCATGTATAAAAAAATGCATCCGATAGTTTGTGTTTAACCAAAACAGACAGAAAATAGATCTGGAAGATATGAATATTTCAAACGTCACTGACAGACTGCTTAGATATGTAGGCAGTAGGTAAATGACATCACATTGCCTAGCAAAAAAACGCAGATAGTAGTTAGACATGGTTTCGATTTTTTTGTGGTAAGACCGTAGGGTTTTATTTAAGCCGTACCACGCGTTATTTTTACTGTTTTTAAATTCTGGTTAAACAACAATTGCAACTCACTGAATCTTTATATGAACAAGTGGGTTATTGCAATACCGGTTAAGACAATACAGAAAAGTTGGAATTAAGATAAATTTATTTTAATATTTCCCTCTTTTAGCGAGACAGTCCAAGGGAAATAAGCGAAGAACTTTATGAAATAGGAATTCTGATCAAAATCGAGAAGTTTTTCCGATGTGCGAGCTTTAATAAATTTTGTGTATGAAAAGTATTTTAAGTGGCTACGCGGTTAATACTCGCGTTGATTTATCGGGATCGCCTGACTAGTTTCAATAGTAATTAAAATGATTCTAATTGTCCACATTCCAGTTCTTGTTATGTTGTCAAATGTGTGCAGTGTTTTAAATCTTAAAATGTATCTTAAACTCTCCGGGGTATATAACATACATGAATTTATGTATAACGCCTTGTTTTAAAGGCTTTGTATGAATGAAATAATTGTAATTAAAAAAGTTTTTCGACAAACATGAGTTTCACTTGTAGGTACCTGCTTCGTTATATTGCATTACATCAATCACTACCTCTTCCTACATCCGCACCACAAACAAAGCGCAAGCTTTTGTTAAACATGCCAATTTCCCGGATTGAACATCTCATCAACAGTTATTCATTATTCCTATTAACCAAGTAACTCCACAGCGTTACGTGCGAACAATAACAACACGCTGTTCTGTATTCACGATGGCTGGCCCATGTGCGCTAACGTCAATTGTTTGTTTATTAAAAATGTGGAGATATAGCATAAACAAGTACTCGCAGTCGGCGTACCCTCAGTACTGTGGTATTTATATTTAGTCTGTGCCTCGGTGGGCAGTTGCGGTTTTGCGATACCGACACGTCTTATCGCGTACCGCGGCGGATCTGATAAGCGGACATGTCGATAGCGCATACGGCGTGGCCGCAATAAGAAGTTTACGACAGGGAAGTTTGCGTTACCTATTATTTGGCGTAAAGTGATAGAGAAGCCTCGGTTGGGTTACACGAGTCGAGCGGACGGCGGCGTGCGTCAGTGAGTCGGCGTCCCTGCGCGCCACATTCGCTCGTTCGCTTCTGCACAATACATTTACAACGCGCTGATCAATAAGGGACAATGAATTGGCGGGACCGGCGTCGCCGGGCCGCCATCTGAGCCGTCGCCGGCTCGCATCATACGTTCTTCCGCTCCGAGCGGCCACTAGTGTCTGTGTAGTGAATTGGAGCGGATATGTCGCCGCCGCGGTTCAACTTTCCGCCAGAGAGCTACTCGGCCGTTTACACCAACGACGTGAGGAGTACGAATGTAAGTAGGTACAGCGGCGAATGGCACGTTATCTGAGAGCGCCTGCGCACGCGCAGCGTCAAGGTCGCCAGCGTTCACCGCACCGGTGCATTCATCTCGCCCTGTGCTTATTAGATCAATATTTGTGTAGATATAGATCACGTAACACTACCGTTCAGTTGTTTATATGAATTGCGCAAATATCTTACAGTAAAAACCAAAGGCTCAAACTACCGATGACTATAAATATTTACTTTGTTAGTTACTAAACGCGTGGGAGCCTTATTTATATTAACGGTAAGCATAGGTACAGTCGTTCCATGATGTTTACATTAAAAACCATAGGCACCTAAGTACTTGCTCATTCGCGATGAATTTCTTCCTTGATTAGTTCATAGTTATTTGTTCTCCTAATAAGTAGCTACAGATCGCTCGTTACACGTTCCATGAGAGGTTCGGGAGCTCGCATCTGCTTTGTTCGGATAATTCAAGGCAAACAACAGTGAAGACTGATTTGCGCACGATACATTAACACATTTTTCTTATCCGAATACTAACTGAATATCAAGCACATTTTGAAGGTATCCACAATTATTCACACATGTGCACTAATTCGATAAGTACGTCGTCTTTACATCAATACGTCATGACCACGAAAAAAAAATGCAAATGTAAATAATGTCATTTTTGCTAGCTTGGTACGTTACATTTTACATACCTACCTAAATACTTAAGTAAACCCAGATTGCGCTCCCATCTGAGCTTTTCCCGTTCAATACAATAGGTAGGTAGTCTATATCTATAGGCTACAAGACCGTTTCCACAGTACACGACACGATAGACGCTATCGCGAGGCGATAGACCATAGCCGATATCGTGTGGTATTCACACTGCACGATATTATCGTCCTGATACCGTGACTGGGGTGCTACTCCGATGCAGTTCGTATACGGTTGTATACAGTTCGCCCGGGGATGTACCACTGGTGGAATAACTCTTAAACAAGACACGACCATCTCAGTCTTTGGGAAGAGCAATGCATCTATGGCCATCTCCGAGTAGAAATAAATCTAACGATTACTAACTAGAAGTTAACTTACTCACTAATAGGAATAACTTACAATAACAGTTCTAACTCCTATAGTCATATTACTAACCTATACCTACTAATCAATTTATTAACACCTTACTAATTGGACTAACTTAACAGTCCCTCGTACACTCTGAATCGAGGCTTTCCACAGATGTCCATGGGGATGGCCATTGGGCAGTGGATGGGATTGCATGCCCGTTTGCTAATCTAATAAAATAAAAAAAGGCTGTAATTTTTATAATTTCTGTCAATTCGCGTCGGATATCTATTTTCGACGCATCCTCGCATTATAGTTATAAACTATGGACTGAAAATTGATGGAATCCTTATTTGTAAACACTGACTAATGTCTACGTACGTCACTAAAATTGTGCTGTCCTTTTTTAAAGACGTTAATATCTTCCACTTTGACCCTTTGACATACAATTATACTAGAATAATCTGTAAAGTGCAGTGTATACTCTGTCTACGGTACGAGACCTAGAGCTTGGTACGGATCGTTAAACAAAGTGATCTGGCGAAATGACATGTGAGTGGACTCCCTGTTGTGAGGGAATTATCTCACGCATACACTTGATAAAGTTTATAGAGATAATAAGCATACAAAAACCAACCAACAAAGCACGAAATAAATGACTATTTCAATGAAGCTGTTTGTTCGCGTCCAGGATTCTGGACATTGTGGGTACCTGATGGAAGTCCAACCTACCTACCTACTTAGTGATTTCGGCTCGGACATGGAGGTAATAAGTACCCATTACTTCTATAGGCTCATCATTGATGAATCAGTCAGTCAAGAGGGTCGGAAGCTTTGTTTTGTTTTCTATGGCCAGGAGCGACAGGATGTCTTATTTTTTATATCCCCACAGATGATACTTCTGATATACTTATAATACAATACGAAATTAGCTTTTTCCATATAACCGTCCTTCCTCCCTGTTTTACTCCTATACGCAAAACCCACCCCTGATATTCCTGATTCAAGTCCTTTCTTAGATGTTGCCTACACTCTGTTTGAAATCTACCTGCCAAATGTCGAGTTTGTGCTATATATTATTTACCAGACATTTCTTCGCTTCTAAAATAATACCATTTTGTTTTAGGGTGTGACAGCTGTTAACCGTAAAGTGTCTGTGTGCGAGTCTCTTCACGTATGTTCGTTGACGAGAGACGGCGACACGCAACCCTCCGCTCTGTTTAGCTGCTTCAACTGTGCGGTAAGATTTCACGCATCAAAGTAGGTTATTTACGGACTTCACGGATCAATGTATTGGCCGCTGGATTCCGTGGACACATTATGTTATCAGCAACCACAACCTTTCCGTTCGAAATTTCATTGCGTTAACAACAACTTTAGGTGTGGCGGCGGAAGCGCCCCCATTAGCTTTTGCGAATTGGGGATATTGTCTTGAAATGCTTCCATATATTATTAACTGTTGTGGGTGTGGGATGAGATGAAAAGATGTGATAAGCTGAGTGTCACTAGAGGGAAAAAGAGAAAATAAAAAAGATACAAGCGCGAAAATAGAATTATAAAGTAACAACAGCACTACCTATAGCCGATAAATTTAACTTATCCTGAAACAAAAATCGTTTGAACAAATATTTCTTTACGGTATATACATTCTGTTAAGTGTTGCAATCATTTATTGTCATTCCAGAACTTACAAATTGGTAAAAATACAATCATATTTTTTATAAAAAATTCATCAAGTACAAAGGCACGATAAAATTACCTACTTGATGTAAGTACTTGTTTGTTTTATTTTGCAGTTTCGCAACGGAATCAAAGTTTTACGGAAGAACAAGGATGCATCTAAGAAAAAGGTAAGAAAAATTTATCTACTTAGCTTAAAGACATGTTTTGTGCACTTCATTTGCGTTATCGTTCGCACAATGCACTCTATTCTATTGACTTGTACTTACGTACTCAAAGGTAAGTAAATAATTATTTTTAATTGTTTAGTGGTGTTTTAATAAAACCGGATTTTTTAACCGCACTGCTGGGGCATGATTTTCCAAGCGATATAATGTGTGCTAAGAGTCCCTTGCAAATAATGTCGAAAACGATAGGTGGGTATGCTACTGGTTTTTAACAAGAGTTGGCATAATATTTGCCAACACTACCTTTATGTTTATAAATCATAATGAATCATCTGTTCAGATTGTCAAACGCTTCACATTGCATCTAATTAAGCGAATTGTATTTTGGGCTGGAGACATTCCGCAAACACTCTGTGTACGCAGTCAAGTCTTGGGATTTCCCAAAAAAAATCAATATTTGTCAAGACAATACGTTTAGAATAAAGGATGTTGTTCACTTGGAAATTTGTTAGCTTGGTAATATTTATCTGGGCTATAATGATGAACGTCTCAGTATTTTCGTAGTGAGAAGTGGGGATCCATCAAAATCAACATAGAGGCATACATTTACTAAATTATCGCCAACCCTGTATTTAATCGACAGGCATATAAACTACTAAAGACACGATGTGACCAAAGTACAAATACTTTAATACAGTTTAACGTGGAGTCGTAATTTTAAATTTATTTTTTTATTTTTCTGTTATCTTAATTGGGTACCTATAGTACTTAAGGACTCGCGCTTTGTTTTGTAACATAGATTCGTTATCGGTTCCGCTGGACCCAGTAAAATATCTTATCTTTATTCCAAAACTGCTCAATAAAAGTGAATGTTTACTTTCTTATAAGGAGAATATGTGGATAAAGAAATATTTAATCAGATACTTATGGTTTTTACATATTGAAAAATTCGATACAAAAATAAAGGTAATTTTACCATACTTTTATGACACGATTAAGGCTAATTGTTATAATTTTAAAATTATTATTTTAAACAAAATCTTATTTTCTCCTCTCTTCGATGGAGAGAACTCGAGGGCGAATAAGAGAAAGGTTCATTTTGATGAAGATCCGAGTCTCTAAACTCTCAACACCCTTGTGGTATAAATATTAATCAAGTTGTATAGGTATTATGTATTAGGTAAAGTTTGTCACTCATCACTCGCTTCTAGTGGAATAGATCTTAAAGTGGTTTTGTAGTGGTTTAGTCGGTACCTACTTCTTACCTACTTGCTCGATATATTTACTACGACGATATTTATCGATTTTCATATTTTTTGTGCGATATTTACTTGGGAATTCCCATTTACGTAGAAACGGGACATAAGTATTCAAATGTTTTCAATAATCTACAGCAAAGATATTTTTTGTGTTGTACGGGGTCAATCAAGTACCATGTGCGAGAAATATCTCTGTGCGTATGATGGACACGACACGTGTTACAAATTTCGACTGACACTCATAACCTATTAGGTACCTACCAGATAAACATAAGCTTCACTTTAGTAATAGAATTAGGGTAATTTAATTACGGATGAGTTGTTACATATTGCCAAGAACACGGAGGCCTGTCGAAAACTCATACAAAGTAATATTTTGCTTCAGAGAAATTATTCAATACGAAAGCTTTTCTTCCTCTATTCCTATTAACATCTCATACTAAGTGGAATAACATCCCCCGTTCCTTTCACGGTCCTAATTTGAGGTTTGTGGCAGATGTCATGGGCGGCGGCCGATGGGTGGAGCTGCATGTCGTTTGCTATCTTATACCCATAGAAAAAAAAAACATTTATAAAGATAAGTATTTATCGCTCTGGGTTTGTTTCTAACACCTTCGCGGTTCAGGAAGCACGCTTTTGGAACGCTCTTCCTATCAACATCAGGGTCCCAGCAGCCAACATCTCATTTAAGAAAAGCCCGCGTTGTTGTCTACCATCTCAGACGTTGTATGTTTATATTTATGTAAGTATACCAGTATGTATGTATTTATTGTATTAGTTATCTGTTTTCGTATGTTTATTTGTTTTATGTATATTTAATTACCAGGAAGAGCTGGCGACTTAGCCCGCGTGAAATCTTGAAATACGTGTACAGACAGTGCAAAGGGATACAGACGCTAAGGACACCGAGTGCGATTGTTACTTGTTTTAGTAAATAAAAAAATATTTCAATAGTATTTCAGTGTCTTCGAATTAATAATTAATTTGTTCGTAAGGATAAAAGACTCGTGACGTTCTAGAATGTGAGAATTTCCTAATTTGGATTTCCGCTTTCCTGCAGTCCCCATTATACTTTTAAGTTTTAATGTTCGTAAATGTATGACTTTTTTCAAGGTCTAATGTTTTATTCTAAGGTGATAGAAGAGCGATTTCGGCGTCTTCCTCCACAGGTTACAGATCCGGTAACGGAAAAGGCTAGAATGCTGTTTGAGTTGACTGATGTAGTATTAAATCGATAATGTATTGTGGATAATAGGTATTTTGTATAGTGAGTGTATATTGTATTTTAAAGATTATTGATTTTTTTTGTGCCTTACGGAATAAAATAAAAAAAGAAAAAAAAATGATTCGTATACCAGGCAAGTGCGTTCATAATAATTTTTTGCTTGCTTTAATGTGAAGAAAATATCGGCAAGCCGAAACTTCTCCATAATGTTCTTAGATCGCATGACAAGTTGGTCAACCCCAACCCATATACAACCCTTACCTATGGATATTTAAAAAAAGTCATAAATTATTATGTATAATTATGTATTATGATAGTAATAATTTATTGGTTTAGAGATTCGTATTACAGAGTTGAGACTTACAATAAACATGTTTACAATTAACAATATTTGTATTGCATTGCGGTGAATTCTAGTCCCCACACTAGGATACCCTGTGTTGTGGGTGACTTATCTCTTCCCTTACAATAATTTACTAGCATAAATTAATATAAATGAAGTACCAGCCCTGAACAGCCGGTGTGTGTTTGTGTGTATCCTCCGAAAATCCCTGTTGTGGTGATCCTAGTCCCGGTGAGTGACCGGGGGCGACCGGCGCGGCGGGTGATCGCCCACGTTTTTTCTCGCGGTGACGAAGAGGGCTTACTTTCAGAAGAAAATATTCCTTTCAGAATAGAAATTCCGATCGATTGAGGCACGTGACTGCATAATCGCAGCTTAGATTATTGTAGTCAGACACCTGATGGAGCCACGAACTCACGACAGGACGCGAACCAAGGATAAATTGGTTTTAATTTGTTCTACCTATAGATATTTGGGCAGTACTCGGCAAGAGCACCGATAACTAAAATATATATACAGTAAAAGCACAGTCAGTTCAAGGATAAAGATATAGATAATTTACGTTTCTGAGAAAAAAACAGGACTGAAGTCTCCAATCTCATAGGACTAGGACAGACCAGTCGCAGACACAGATTCGTGGCTGGCCAACATGCTAATAAGATAATAGCCCAATTAGAAATCATTAGTATTTGTCCTATTCGAAGCTGGTCACCTATGCGTTACTATCCCTAAAAACAATTAATTTACGGCAGACTTGGGCGTGGCGGTGGTACCGCCCCGGGCGAACCGTATACAGGTTCTACCATATGGCAAACGTTTACGTATAATTTTGTTAAATTGAATTACGTAGTAATTTTGATTTTACTGTATGTATTACACAGTGTAGTTATTAAAATTTATCCTCGAATAAATGTTTTTCCATATCCCGGTTCTACTTTGACGTTAGGCAACTATCCTATATGGATTTTAAACATTATTAATACATCATAGACGCGTCTTCCATTCGAGACCTCGACGCGTGTAGCGGATTTATTTAATTAATTTAGTTATAATTCAAGTGCGACGAGGAGCGAAGAAGCTATACCTACATTGGATCTACTCGTTTGTGTAGGGTTTTCGGCTCCGATAAGCGGGTGGGAGGCAGTCGGGTCTGCAGAGGTCAGTATTGACGTCATGAAGTCACGTGATCGCGGCTGTTGCCTACTACATGCGCGGGCGGCAGCCGTGGCCCCAAGCAAGCCCCACTTCGTTCCGAGTAGCGCTGCGCTTCACTACTGTTGCAATCACAGTTTATTGAACATGTATGTTTGTGAAAACATTTTTGTGTCAATATCTAGTAGGCTACCTTTGTTTTTGATAACACACGACGTCACGATAACTTAAACAGATAGTTATGTACTCACGCCCGAATACAGTACTAAACTAACCCTTCTTCTTACTTACCTCTGACCTCTTACCCTCTGACTGCAATAAAAAATAAATAGATAAATAAATAATAATAATTTATATAAATTTAAATAGATAGCACACATGCGCAAGAATTATTTATAGTATAGGTAGGTACCCCTTTTTTCTGCGTTGTGTGTGCGCATTATTCTCTGTTTTCGACTGTACTTATAACTCTTATACCATTATACTATAGCTATTATAAGTAATGAATATAGTTAGTCATAATTTTTTTTTAAATTTATTGTTTATTTAAAGTTCTTTACGTATTTAGTTAAATACACCTTCAATAATGCACTTAATTGTCGATTTGAACTAACATGATGCGTTAGTACCTATAAAATAAATCATACGAGTACATAAGCATTCTGCAAATTATGATTTCGTAACGACATATTTAATGTTTTCCTGTACGCATAGCATGTAACTAAAATGTAGTTAAGTTCAACGTGTTCCTAACTACTAAAATTCTGGAGGACAATACCAATCTAATCATAACACCATAATGGATGAACCTGAGAAAAACTTATGTACATAATATCTAATCTAAGGGATTAACCCATTTCAGCGGGGTATGCTAAATAACAATCTCACAAATACAAGCTTTTAAAAAATGAATTTAATTTGGACAACAAAAGGCCATAACCTTTATAGCACCCAAATTATTTTACGTTGTCTGTGTATTAATTAATTTACGTTGGACGTTAAAAAGTAGATAAAGAGCGCAAGCAAATAAGGGAAGTTTTTAGTCTGTTTGAGTGAGATACTTTACTTACCGCCTGTGACGCTTGAATGCAACAGTATGAAACTGAATGCAACACAATGTGTAATCGTTTTGTCAGGCGCTTCGAACTCTTAATTAATAAACGACACGATTCATAAACAGTTATAAATGTTTAGTCCATGTATCCATCCAACAGCCTTCAGAGGTCCACTGCTGGAAGGCCTCCTCTAATCGACGCCATTCCGACCGGACACGTGTGCGCTCTAATTCCAGCGGTGTTCCACTGTTTTGTTCAGGTCGTCAGGTCACCCTGTCGAAGGGCGGCATGTGCTCCTTTTTCCGAGTCATGGTTTCATTCGAGGACCTTTCTTCCCCCTCGTTTATAAGTCCTTCGAACGACGTGGACTGTCCGTTTTTACTCAATGACTAGTACAGATGAGCCTTTGTTAGTACTTCTTATGAACTTTTTCGTAGATCTCTACGACGCTGTTGGGAGAAAAATGAGCTCTTGGTGCGTTTTCAGTTCGCAGATGTTATTACTTATAATGACAATATAACAATTCAAAATTTTCTATTGCCTGTCTGTTTGATTGTCTTGCCGAGTCGGCACAAGACATTTCATGTCAAAGAAAGGTTCGGGCACAAATTCTAAGACCGGCCGCCTGTTAGGAATGCTGCTATAGTCAAAAACCAAATCAATGGCAATACTCGATAAGGTAGACGGTGTGTATCATTTTACAACACAATATATCGTACACAACAGTACATCACCCGGTGGTTTAAAGTTATAGACCTAAGTTATTAACCCTCAAGACCTTCTGTACAGCTATAATGCCAATAAAATTGTACAATTATATTATTATTGTTATTACCATGACCAAGATTTGGGTATCAAGTGTTATACGCTACGACGGCGCGCGGCGGTTGAAAAGGGAAAATAAACGCGTCTTTGAATGATAGGAATTAGGAAGTGTTGCAAGTTTTATTATGTATTTCTCTAAATTATTAAACACGTTTGGCCCTGACGTCAATGTTTTTATAGCAGATGACTGCATTTGATAATGTTACGATGCAAATAATTTGCATATCAATCGGTGTGTGGAATCATTGTGAGAGAGGTGGAGCGATTTAAATTGTTTCTTTATTTCGTTGGCAAACAACATGATATATTACGAAGTTGAATCTTAATCCTTTAATAAACTAAGTTAAGTATGTAAGTTAATTAAGTATTTGGGAATAAATTAGCAAACTTATCTGCAGTTTTAAGTAGCCGCTCATGAACTCATAGAAGTATGTATGTAAAGTTGACTGTTAGTGTTAATTAGTACCTATTATAAACAGTATTAATTTAATAGACAATAACTTAGTTATAAGAATGTACGAACGAGAGCGATGATAGCCTAGTGGTTAAGACTTCGGCAAGACTTCGGCCTCGTATTCGAGGGGTCCGGGGTTCAAATCCCAGGCACGCACCGATGACTTTTCTAAGTTATGTG
>DWLO01000601.1:0-19057 GCA_018245335.1 Dalla quadristriga | reverse complement strand
CGAAATGCTGTCTTAATTATAGGTTACCACGGCATGCATCGTGATCTTAAAAAAGTGTATTAAAAATTAATAAAAATTAGAAATTTGTAATTCTCAACGAAATATAAAAGAAAATGATATATTAAAGTAGAAAATAGACTATCATCTCAGGACTTTACCATAGAAATATTATAAATGTTATACGGAGTTAGTTCTATATATGCTGTTAAATATATTTTTATTCTATGGTACATATGCCAATTGTTATGTCACTGTCACTGTCAATTAATTTGCTGAATTCTGAATTTCTGTACTACGAGGCCATTAGGGAGAGACAATTTGTTACACTTTATTTAAAAACCGTGAACCATTTAAATATTAAGAAATGACCACGATTCCATTTGGTTAAACATGGATATTCCTTATAGAAAAATACTAATTTATATGTTGACATTCGCAGCCTATGCATATACAGGCATAGGATCGAGTATGTTACGAAATTTAAAAGATGCGGTGCTCTCAGCTGAATCTGTCTTTGGCGACATGCTCAGGAATGCAATAACAGTAGCTGAAAAATTTAAATCTCTTCACGATGTGTTTGACGCTGCTGTTGAAGAGGAGTGTGTGTATATGTGCCCCGAAGGTAGTATTGCAAATGATTACTAGTGTATCTATCTTAATAGTTTACTAGCATAGTATAAGAAATTTATTTCCATATTACATTTGCAGGTCAAAAACCAGTGCGCAATAGAAATCACATTCCAACATCTAATGGCTGTGGTTCTCTAGGTTTTGATGTTGCTTCTGAATATCTACCCATAGAAGAAATGACTAAATGCTGTGATAACCATGACATCTGTTATGATACCTGTAACAGTGGCAAGGAAGTATGTGATTTAGACTTCAAACGATGCCTTTATAACTATTGTGATACATATCAATCTGTAAAAGTAGCTGGCGATACAATTGCAAAAGGTAAGTAAAATATACAGTTCATTTCATGTTATTTTAACATACCTACAAGGAAGTAAATAATTTATTAGGTATCTTGTTTGAAAAATTATTTCTTATTTTAATTTCAGGGTGTAAAGCTGCAGCTAAATTGTTATTTACTGGAACACTAACACTAGGCTGTAAGTCTTATCTGGATGCTCAGAAGAATGCCTGTTATTGCCCACCCAAAAATAATAAGTACAAAAAATATTCAACAGGAAATGGCGAGTTGTAAATTCAATCTGTTGTATCTACACCGTAGATGAAACAAACAATAATAATTTTATCAATTACATTTAGGTATTCATATTTATTTGTTTGCTTTTGTTTATGTATAGAGGTATTTTAATACCAAGTGTATGAAATGTCTAGTCTATTGTTTAATTTAATTTTACATTACATAAGCTGATGTGGCAGTTGTAATATTTTTTATTTTAATACTGTGTAAATAATTGCAATTTTGAAATGTTTAAATTATAGCCATACACAGTGAATTTCCGAAAAACATTTTGTAATGCTCTATGTTAATTTAATAGATAATGTCAATGTTATAACGAAATAAAACATGGTCACTGATTATCAATTTTTTATTTTAGCAATAAAAATTACATCCTTGTTGCCCTTCCGGGAATACATACCTAAATATAAAATAATTTATATGCTAATTTTAGAGTTCTTAGGCCCTTAGAAGTCACACACCACAAATGAGCCAAAGCTAAATCTCAAATTAAATTTAAATTGGAATATAACCAATGCTATAGTCCTTTCAGCAGAATATTAAAGATTTCTTCAACAATAATTAGTAAAAATGATCATGAGAATTTCATAAATATATTCAGCTAGCTTGAATACCTCACTACCACCCAGGGGTTCAGACCATACCCAAGCTTATTTTCTCAGTTTGTTCAATTTATTCCCAGTAACAAACATTTTTTAAACAGTTGCAAAAAGTCCCATTGTTTTTTCATTTCTCATTACTGTTACTGCTATATTATGGTATCGCTGTCAAAGATTTAGTAAAAAAAATCTTGACAACACTGATGATGGTTTTAATAGGAACACAAACATCTGTAGTTTTAATGGCTAGTTGGTTTGATAAGACGTGTAACATTGTTGGGGGTGCAGCTGTGGTTTTTTTACAGTTTTTGCTATGACTAGTTGTATGATAATTGTACAAATAGGGCATAGGTACCCCATTGAATTGGTTGTTGCACCAAATGGGACTCTGAAACCAGACTCAATATAATATCTACAAGCAGGACTCAACATTATAACAAGTTTACAGCAATATCTAAATTGTTATTAATAGATACTACTAATGGACGCAGTCATAAAACATGTGTTAGTACATTACCACATGATTATAAAAATAATTCATTGCAATAAAAATAAATGCACATATAAGATACTTATTGTTTGATCCTTAGCTGTAGAAAATTATAAATGTGAGCGAATTAGAAATATTACACTTAAGTATACCTGAGAAATGCTTCTTTCTATGTTAGAAGCTCTTTGATTTCATCTTTTTCAGCTGCTTCAATGTATGGTGTTCCATCTGGAGTTTTGCCATTTTTTGAAGCTCCCTGTAAAGGCAAATGATATTTCAAATTAATAATTATATATTATCTATTGTAAAAGATAAATGCTACTTGCATAACACAAACACAGTACAATAATCAGGTGTATGTAACATATTACCGTGATAAAATAAGTGATTTAGTCTATTTGAATACTCACATGCTTCAATAAGGTTTTGACACAATCAGTATGGCCCTCCCAAATAGCTGCCAAAATCACAGATATTCCATGCTTGTCCACCATCTAAAATCAATAATTTATCTAGTATTTTTTTCCAACAGTGTTACACCACTATAAGACACAGTGGTCAGGTGTTCATATAAATTTACTGGCAAACAATGGTAGCACTGTTAGGTAACCTGACCTATCATGGGAACACACAGAACTCAAGTGAGGTAAAAAATAAAAAAATCTGTGATTCAAAATAATTTACAATAAAATCAATTCTTTAAATGGTCTTATTGGCATTCTGTTATAGTTATCCTATACCCCACAAACCTATCTTAGGTGAAAAACATTATTTAAAGCAATTTAAGTAGTCAGGCAATTTTATCAATCATAATATATGATTAAACCTTAGCTAACATCTAATGATGTCTTTGGATGGTCAGACTATGCGGTCTGTCCACAGTCAAACGAAGGGTGAAAAGAAACCTAGTCTAAGTTACAACACTGAATCTGCAAAAGTAGTCAAAGACAGTGTGTAGTAAGAACTCATTATAAAAAGAATTACATACTAAGTCTGGTATGTTTTGCAGCAACGCAGCAAAAGAATGTTTAAACCGACTTCAGAAATACTATACAGAAGGCATGACTTACATTTGGGTCTGCACCTTTGTCTAACAAATAATTTACAACGGCTGTTTGCCCATAGTCGGCGGCATAGTGCAAAGGAACCCGGCCGTCTATGAGCGCATTTACATCAATTTTCTGAAAAAAGGAAACATCATACCTGTCATAATGGTATTACTATATGCAACTTCGTATGCTGGTATTACAATAAATCTTTTGTCTGCTTACTTACTACTGATTAAATTTAAGAAATAGACGGTATATTTCTTACTTTCAACAAAAACATTCGGCTCCGAAAAAGATTAAAATGATGGCACTTACACTTTTTTCTACTATGTCCTTCACTTGATCTATGTCGCCGTTTTTGATACCCCAAACCAATTCACTCATTTCTAAAATTCTTTTCGTATGTTGCAAATTCTTCAGATTATCTCCAACTTCAATCAATGATTCCATCAATCAAATCATAGGAAATTTTGGAAAGAAAAGTATAATTGGCAAGAGAACTTGTCATTCACAGATAATAAATACACGGATATGTCAGGCTTCAGACTATTAATTAGTTCGAAGACACACAACAAGATAATTCACGTGCACAGCCAACACGTTTTGAAAATATATTTGAGCCCTATACTATTTTCCATCTCTATAAATTACATCACATCTTTTATAAATATATATAAGACCATTTTCAAAAAGTCCGAACCAGTTTTAATCTAAAACGACATAGATAGTATTTTAAATTGGTGTGGATCAAACGATATGGTACTGAATGCAAAAAAAACAGCACTATCCAGATTACAAGATAAAAAATACTTGATAGCCGGCAAAAAATTGGCAAGGAATTGCTTTATCAGTCAGTGAGATCTGTGAGACTTTGTAACCTTAGACAGCAATCTCAAAACGCTTATAAGATATTTGATTATTTAAAGCGATATAATAGGCGATTTATTTCTACAAAAACAAAAATGACCTTATTCAATGAAACTATGACCGCAAACATATTAAAATTCAATAAAATGAAAATGTCGTGACATGTCGTGTCGGGCAATGTCGGGCCATGTATTTTATGCTCCCGATTTCAATTCTTACTTTTGTCGGTTCGGGTCGGGTGGGTAGTAGGTGTTAAGCCTTAACTAGAGCAAGGTACTCTGTGGTTATTGAGTTTGAAAGTTTGAATTCAATTGAATTTGAAATTGAAACGTTACTATTTATTTATTGTTAATACACTTAATTATACTTTGTTTATACTGAAACACTACACTACTTTCTATGTAATTCTTAAGATTACAATTTTATGTCGGCTATAAAAATGGATCACAGTTGTTTTGATATAATCCATTTACCCAAAGATTCTCAGATAGCCACTAAATACGTTGTGGTAAGTTGCATTTTATTTTTACTTTTAGATTAATATACCTACCATCATAACAACATAAACTTTCAGGTTCTTTACAAGTAAAGTAGGTACGTAGATAGCTCTTGAGATAGCCCCTTGAGATAGTCTTCCACAATCCCCCCATTTAACTACTATATTTCTGTTTCTATCCATCAGGAATTGTTCCTGCATAATGTGTATCCGCTATTGCACCGAATTTGGAATAAAATACAGCAGAAACATAATGAAAGAACCTCATTTGATGAAAGTGTGCGGTCTAGAATCCGAGATGTTTACATGCTGTGTACAAGTCAAATAAAAAAATGTGTTGTGAGCTTATTTGATATTTTTAAACAAGAACATCATCTTCACCATTATCTACAGGTTTGTATGTGTATGTGTCTTTAGTATTCCTCTCAAGGGACGGGTCGAAGGGGTGTCAATTAGGGGAGGCTTATGTCCAGCAGTAGACTTCAAAATGCTGTTGAATGAATGGATAGATTGAAAGCTAATATATTATTTCAGATTTAAATTTGGTACAAATTTAATATTTTCAGGAGAGCAGGCAATGTGTTGTAGAGAGATTGGTATGTTGCTTTGAAAAGGTATATTCAATTGAAGAGCTCATAGAAGAATCAGGTAATGAAAGCAAAAACAATTCAGATGATTCCTTGATGAATACAACCATGTACTTTGTGAACTGGATTGATCAAACATTTGAAATCCTCAGCAAACTATCCTCCGTAGTTTATAGAACAGACTTTAGGAAATCACAAGATGTGCATGAGGCATGGAAAAATGATGTAAGTACCTATAATATTTCAAGAATCAAAAAATGAATTGGGCCATTTATTCAATTAACAATGTGAATTGCATTCTTTATATCTAAATTATTTGGCTACTACACTTATTTTAAGTTAAGGCTATCTATAACAATATTAACTTATGGAGTACAGTGTAATGTAGGTGTTAATTATGATGATGCTAATATTTTGAATTTACTTTGCAGGTAGTTGAATGTGTGAGTGGACTGCACAAATCTATTGATGAGCTATTGTTGTCTGCAATGACTCTATGCAGGTATTGTTTGCCCTGTGATCAGCCAGTTGTGAGAGTCCGATGTCAAGTGGTGAGTGAAGCTAACAAGTTAAGTTTCTAATGAGTAATTGGCTTTTGTTGGATGGTTTTTTGGAACATCACAACTTATGGATTAAGCAAAGATAGTGCTTAGAAGCTCTCCTTCAGGACCAAATGCATTCTTCTCCTGTGTTGCTTGTGTAGTTTAAGCTAGTTTGTAAAGAGTGAATGTCTTCTTTTTAACATTTTTTTTTAATTTTATTTTCAGGTTTTAAGAGAAACTAAAGCCCTTATTGGTGATTTGATTGAGGGTGATCTTGACAATGTGTTTCATGCTACAAAGGAGTCCTTAAAATTACCAATTATGCCGTCAAACACCAATTTACTGATTGATGTACTTAAAGATGTCCTCTATGTATTAGAAACAAATACAAATACAGCACTACTCGCCCTACTGGTGCATTGCTTTAGCTACAGTGTATCTCCTGTAGAGCTATTGAGAGATCATTTAAAATCAACGGGCAATAATATATGCCCGTGTAATGTCTGTTATGATGATATAGCTGACCTTTGCTCATTTGTGAAGGAATTTGATTTATACAATGAGAGATTATTACAAATTGGTTCCTTTGCTATATCATGCTCTTCTGATCAGAAAAGTAAGTTTAAAAAAGTGCATAGCAAAAGGTGAATTAACTTGTAATAATAAAGGTAACAGTAGCATTCATGACCTAAGTACAACTAGCCTTACCTTAGTAGAGGTGTTTTGAGCTGATTTATAAAATTGGTCATAAATATCCTTTAGTTACATCCTTATAACTCAAGAACTCATTGATATCAGTCATACTGTTATTTTTACTATTCTACATTATATCTCTTGTACTGTAGTAGCTTCTGAATAAGTATATTTCTATTTTAGTATGTTGTGAACCGGTCAAAGCCCCGCGGCAATATTATGCACCCTTGGGCGTGGTTAGGAGCTAGTTGGTGAAGAGGTTAGCGATTAACCCGACTGTCGGAAGTTTTCGACTGCCTGAAGATGGCTTAATCGCTGTTATCTAAGATAACAATCTGTTTCGAGCTCTTAACGCGACCTCCGAAGCGCTAGCGGACACCGCGCCGCACGACCACAGACGGCGCGGCGGGCTCGATTTTGTCGATCAGTCATAATTTATTTGTTTATTTAAGCACAGGTATACAAGATGACAGGTGCATTTGAAAGTGCAGACATCTAATACGTAGTTCATAAAGAAAGTAAGTAAAAATCATTCATTCATTAAGAAGTAAAAATAATATTGTGTTAATTACAGGAGTATTGTTTCTCAAAAGTAGTCTGTCGAGTCTTGAAGCTCTGGAGCCGCACCTCGTGCCAGCGCTCATGTTGGCTCCGGACAACGCGCATGCAACCTTGTTGCTTGACTCTTGGAATCAGGAAGTGTTGGAGATTCAAAGTAACGTGTTCCTCATTGTCGACCCGACGGCCTTCTCTGACGTAAGCCTTTACTGATTCTTATACCTAAGTTTGTTATTAACGAATAGGGCCTTCTACTGCCTCAAGTGCAAATTACTACTTTTTACATTTTTCAGAATGTCCTTCGCGAAATGCCTCTTGGACAAAATATCCAAAAATATATTTGTATATGCCTAACCCAACTATTATAATCTTAACTAGATCTTTTACTCTCTATCTCTCTCTCTCTCTCTTGTGCATGCTGTCTACATCTCTAACTGTAATGGCACATAGCATATACAAAATTATTTCATTATTCATATACATATTATGTTGGTGTTCAAATAAATAAAATAGGTGGTTGAATGAGGTTTTCGTTTTCCCAGTGGACTATGGCATGGGGTTCTTCATAACAGGGCTATTTCAGTTGGTTAGGAAAACTATTTAAAGTAATGATAATTTGGAACTCGCAACTCTTACAATGTTTTTAGACATTAACTTACAAAGTGTATACTTACCTAACAATAGTAACTTAGTTTTATTTTAATTTTACAGAAAGTAAAACAGATGACACATCAAGTGTTATTAGAAATAACAAAGGAAAAATATTATAGTAACAGTAAAGTATGTTCAGTCATCAACATGGGATGTACTATGTACGAATTTTTCAATACCTACATTAGATTGGAACCAGAGGGCTTGGACCAGCAGACAGAGCTGTTGCCACTCTTAGATGATTTAAATAAAGGTGAGAAGTTTATAACAGTCCTCACAAACTAATAGGCGTAATAAGCTCGTTTTGATATTTTGTCACTAGATATTTAGAGATGTAAGTAAAAACGATTTTTACTACAACTCCATTCAATATTATGAGAGTTTGTATGTATTTAGTTTAAATTATACCGGTATAGATAGAACACGTCAAAATTTGATATTTGTGACAATATTGTTACAAAAAAAATGTTTCATTATAAATCATACACACACATCGCTCGCTTAATTATAAATTATGAAGATAGTTTTTTGGTGCACAATGAAGAATATTTTTGTATGTATTTTATTGTATAAATACCTAATCTTATTACGCTCTTACTTACATAGGCTCGAATTGAGTTACGTATGCGTAACCTTCACCATCGTAATCATCATATCATCATAATTATGTATCAAACCTACAAAAAGTATGAACATAATTTTAAACATTCATCTGATTGATTTTTATTTTCAGTTCAACTGGAATGCAAAGTTGTAAGCAATATGCTCAGTTCAGGTGACGATTTGTTATACCATGTAAAAAAGTCGAAAACCCCCAAGGAAGTTTCATATGGTCAGCTGCTAAAAAGGCTGAAGCTACTGTACACATTAGTCACGAAGATTAATGCGATAGTTTGCCCGAAAGAGAATGATCACCATTTCTATGAAGATGATCCAATAATAGAACACAAAAATATAACACAGACGTTGCACGGTAATGGTGTCACATACGTTAATTCCCCGCGAAAACCTGTGAACACAATATCGAGAAGTATATTCACAAGGACAGCGAATATAAGATCATCAACTGCGAAATTTCCGCTGGCCAAACTTACAAGGAATCTCAAAGCTAAGCAATTTAAAGATTTGAGTTTTTCGCTTAAGCTCGATGAAATATGTGATTTGTCGTCTAATAAGTCTATGCGTACGTCGATTTTGTACCATTCGCCGATGAAGACCAGGTCATCTCTCAGAAAGGCAGTGTTGAATCGCCAATGTAAGGCAGTATCCAGAGACCAAGACGTTACACATGTTAAGGAAAGCGATTGGGAAACTAGCGCTATTTTGGAAAGAGGAAGTCTGATGGATGCCACAATGAGCTTACAAATTACAGGTAACGTACATTGGATAGATCTATTTTTTTATGTGATTGAAATAGCAAAGGACATGCAATCCCACCATCTACTGCCGCCTTCATCTGTGAGAAACTTCAAATATGACTGTTTGAGGGACTGTTAGTGGTATTAGGTGTGAATAAGATAATTAGTTGGTTAATATTCGCTATTAATCGGAATGGGTGTTAGGTCAGTTATTGTGAATTAGTCTGAGTGAGTTTTTATTTACCACCGCCAGTATTGGTTGGTAAAATTAATGCAATTACGTTAATTAAATTAAATTAAAATAATTACATTAATTGTTATGGATATTTATTAATCATTCACGCAAAAAAAATTAACGGATTCATATAAAAATGATACAAAGGTGGTACAAAAAGGGGGTTGATAAGAGAATGATAGTATGTATGGAAAAATGTAATTTACACGGGCGTATCCTGAGGGCAGTCTAGTTAAGAAGTCCTTTCCTTAACGACTCGGTGGCGCGTTGGTCAGTGAGCCTGACTAACGATCCGAGGGTCCCGGGTTCGATCCCCAGCCGTGGCAGACATTTATTTGGCAGATAAATGTTTGTACTCAGGTCTTGGGCGATTGTGCTGTTTTCTGTGTGTGTCCGCCACCCCACAACACGGAAACCTAGTGCGGGGCGTGAGTGTGTAAGCGTTTATTTTGTTTACCGTAATAAAAGAAATATGATAATACAATTATACTTGTCCGCACGTGGGCGGACAGTGTCAGCCAATATGTCATGGTCATAGTGTTTTTGTAACATTATTATCATTTATTGTCTTTACAGAGGTCTTGAACCAAATAAACGACTTGACAAATATGTCTACAGCACCAGGACTGCATAATGTGAATTCTACTATATCTATCAATCAAGAACCACACAACAATGATACTACGAATATACTTAGGTTGACCATAAACAGTGAGAATACGAGCACGTTCAAACATGTCTGGAACATTACTGTGAACTCAAGTGATTCGAACGTTGGAGATGGGTCACTTACTTCTAATGTTACTCAGGCATCTAAGGTGACCACTTTGGAAAGAATTAACGATTTAAACTTCGTAGAAAACAAGTTAAATGACCTTTTGACGTTAGAGATGGAGACTAGTATATAAAAACAAATACAAATTGTTAAACAGTTGAAAAATTTGTGTTTTGTACGTTACGAAAATCCGTCCCAGGCAGGAAACAAAAAAAATTACACTAACAGTACGTACCACGGTACCATCCCTATACGCCCCCAAATACAGTATTACAAGGTTTGCTTGGCTCTGCCTACGACGCTTAGACGTAAAGTCAACCTTTCAGTACTAATGATTAGTAACTCATAAGGGGCTGGGGCTAAAACGAAACCTGTCAAAAGCTAAAATGAATTACGGTTTAAAAAAAAAAGTAGAACATGCTAATTAATTTTGTCTTGGTCTGAAGAAAGAAATGAAATGTTTTAATTATTATTAAAAATATTATTTTATTGTGAATTATAATGTAAGCGTTTATTTAAATAAGTCCTAAATATACAATTTTATGCAATACATTAATTTTCGTTTGCTTGTTCCCCATGGCCTCATTCCGTTTAATAAGATCCTATTTCCAGTTTTCCGGAAGTTTCCATCTAGAAATACGACTGCCAAAGAGCAAAGCGTCATGTCACGAGACTCCAGAGCGCACAAATCAACCCTGATTGGGCGCAGCGGGAGCGATCCGGTATCGACACCGGTCTTATTACTGCACCCTATAATTTATGTATGGAAAGACCACAGTTCATTAGAAAATGTATATATTTAAATAAGTATAGCTGTACCAGCCAGTGTGGCCAAGGTTTTGGTTTTTGGGTGCCCGCTGATCAGCTCTATTATGAGTTTGCCAAATAAGCGAAGGCTAGAAATAGCGTTTATAAAGGTCACATAATTGTATGAAAAAAATCTAGCGCCTCTATGGGACTCCACATAAACTAAATCTGATATAAATACCTATTCTCTGGTCTCGCTAGCCCCTTAATGTATTTTATGTTCTTGACTTAACGCTCTGCTACAAACATCGCTATTGCGTCTATACATAGTGCAATTTTGCTTAACAAAAATTAACTTTCGACGTTTAACATAGTTAGAAGTTTGTCAAACGTTTGGCAAGTTGAATTATGGTTAAAAATTGAACTAAATGCAGACGTAATACGTACTAATACCGCGGGATATTTTCGAAAGCTGGCTCACGGTTTGACGATCTCGCAATCGCCGTCGTCAGTGCGCTTTAAAACGGGCTACTCATAATAGAGGTACGAGGTTCCGTACTCCGAAGTAATTCAAAGGCACTATAAACAGTCGTTCTCAGTTGTTAATAGTACAGCCTTAATTTGTTGGACTTAGTCTTATTTCAGAGTATTTTGGCAGAGCCGGCCTCTGAAACAGCTGTTCGCATCTATGCCTTTATTAGTGCATCTCTCAAAAGTACATACTAGGTGACAAAAATGTTTATGTAGGTATATATTGTTCAAGTAAACATGTTGGCAATAGGTTTTAATATTAAGTATAATATTATTATAATTAATATTAGCTGTAATATAGTATAAGGAACCATGAGGTTTACATGTTAAAAACATTAGTACAAAAACCCCAAAAATAAAATAAAGATTAAAAAAAATACCTAACGATAACAGCCAGGACCGACGGCTTAACGTGCCCTACGACTCAAGGAAATGCTCAAGAAGTTTTGCGACTAGCGGTCACCCATCCAACAGCCGGTCGACACCGCCGTGGCTTAACATTTCAATAAGTTGACGTTTGACACACGCCGCGCGTCCATGAGCGCATCTCCATAATGTATTCAAACCAACTCTCGCAACTCCATAATGTATAAAAGGAGTACCAAGCCAACTTGAATTATGCCAGTGGGCCGGTACTTGGTTGATGTTATTAACAAACAGGTATGCATTTTGTCGATATAATACTTTATACTTATGCATTATGATAAACTACTTCATAATCTCTTTGATGGGTTTTTTTATAACATGAATATTGCAAACGCGCTGGTCAATTCGAAGCTGGTCACAGATGCGTTGCTATTCCTGAGGACTGAGGTGATCGCCTTTTGAATAAGTGTGGACTGAAAATCTACGGTTAGCGACAAGTATCGATCATTCTGGGTAAGATATGCTGCAGCTCGGATAATACTAGTCTTCTTGTTATTTTCGTTGTTTATCAACTCAATCCCTTCTCTTAATGAAATTCTGTACTTTTGTACCATCTCCTGATGATATAGATCTCAGTCCAATTTAGTGTCATGCCATTGAGGTGATAAATTAATGCTTGGAGGTACCTAGCACATAATTGGTCTCGACAATGTGGGCTTACAGGATTGGATTCTAGTGGATATTTCGAGAAAACAAGCTAAAGTCGGCTTAAGTTAATCGAGCTTAGAGTAAGTAATGGTGATGTTCCATTGCAGCGCACAGACATCCATGGATACGTGGTCGTTGACGTCATTGGCCACGCGTGGCCTGCTCAGTCGTGGCCTGCATATCTCGCCCACGTGACTCAACCGACCTGCCTATCACGCTCTATGATACGTATACCTAGTAGGCTCATAATGTTCTGTCACAAACACTTCAATAAATAACCTTTGTAAATATTTACAAACTTCAAATTATTTATATGAAAACGAATGTAGTAAAATGTAAATTAAAATTCAAAATTTAAAATAAACAAGGCTGTGATACGTAGAGACATATCCATAAGGATTTCCCGACAATAAAAAAGGAGAGAAATAGATAATGATTTATTTATTTGGTAATGGTACCTATATATTTAAATTTGATTTATGATAAGGTAGAAATAACTAAAATTTTGAGAATTAAATTACACTTATGGGGATTAGGACTAACATAAGTGAAGTGAATGTGAGGTTAAGTGAATACCTATAAAAAATAACAGAAGAATTTGATTTAAATTATGAATAATTATGACTATAGTAGTTGCTCGATTTTATTGGGCAGCGTTACTTCATGTAAGCTATAAAGGAAGAAAAACATTACACACTTAGATACAATGACAGTAGCGTTGGAACACACGATTTCGTTAATTCATTGCACTTAGTTATTTCCAAATAAAGTCGTTGTATAAGTATAAGTTTGTATAAGTAGATAGGATAGGTGGCAAGGTTAGAGTTCATTCCAGTGTAAAAACCTCCGCAATCGCAATTAAGTGGAATCTATTTGCTGTACTCTATTTGAATAAAGCCCTGAAACTAAATCCTATCAATTAAAGTGCATGTTGCATACGTACTTAGGCGCTCCGTCCTTAGGGACCGCGCATGCGTATAACTGGGCTTGAAGAGAGTATAAAAGCTGGACCACCGCGATCCCTCGCATCATTCCCGCGACTGTCGGGAAGGCTCTGGCAAGTTACTTTTACACTGAAGTCGCGAAAGTTGTATGTCTTTATTGTAGTTTTGTTTATTGCTCTGTTCGACATATTGACCTTACAAAGGTAAGTTTAAATTTGCTTATTTATCTTTCAATTTGACTTAAATTTGGCGGAAATCGCGCGCTAATTTTTAACTTTACGCCGTGTTGTAAATTAATTTAACTTTTTAAAAAAACTTAATCGATTTACTGAAATTCATTATTCGTTGGAGTAACGTTAATGATCAAGAAAAACAAAGTCATTATGTACTAGAACATCATAAAAAAAAAAATCGCATATTTTAAATACCTAAGTAGTTTGGGAAAGGCACCTATCTTTTAATAACATCTTAACGGGAGAAAATATTTAAATTAGTTAGGTAAGTATAACAAATTTTAATATAATTACAGAAATAAATACCAACATACTCGTATTTAGTAAGTAGAATGTTCGTAAGTTTAAACATTTTACAAATAATAAGAGCTTTTAAAGTTCATATTTTTCCGGCAGGCGTCGGTTAAGCTGCCGTGCTTCATTTAATGTATTTTTGTATTTAAAAGGACTGAAATTCTGTTATTATGGCTTATTGGATTAGTAACTGTTCCTTCTTTCTGTTATTGTGCGTGGATCGTCGATCGGGCGTTGACATTTATTGAGAACTTACTTTAGTACACTGTATACAGCTTACAATTATTTTACAGCTAGTTTACAGCTTTTAAGCTGTGCCCAGTAGATTAGCAAGCATATTTTTTAAAATTTATTCTATAAATGCTTTGTTAGCGAATGCCCTGATTGGTAAAAAATTATGAACCCAACACGGTCTTTTTTTAAGCCTTAAAAAAAGAGGCAATTACCTGGAATAAAAGTAATAAGTGTTCATAAATTGGCTGAAATGTTTAATTAGGTACCTACTCTTTTTTTGAGTTTTTCGTTATTTCATATTAAATTCAGGTTCAGTTCAAACAATTTTTTTATATGTAGAGCTTTTTTTTTTCTTACCCGTGATTTTGCAATCGGGTTTTTAAAATGATTTCAATAATATATTTTATTATATGTTATTATTTATTTTATGTTTGTTATATGCATTTCTTATTATAATTGAGAATCCATTAAGTAATTTTTTAGACAATTTAATGCGGAGAATCGTAAAAACCCCTGCCTCCCGCAGTCGGGTAAAAATATTAAATAGTTTATGTAAGTAAGACGTATTTATACCTTAATGCCAAATGAATCTGAAATACATGTGCAGCTGACCGTTTGTTACTATGCAATCATATAAATATACTACCTAGATAGCGCCGACAACAGGTAGAGTTCCATATAAATTGATTCTGCCAAGCTAAATCAAAAGTACAATAGGTAGTTATTACCCATCGAGGTCATTTACTATTAAGTAATCTGTGCTCAGGTGTCTCTCTCGTTTAATGGAAAACACTCAACTTGTTGGTAATTGAATCTGCCAAGGCAAGTGCAACCGAGTTTCTACCTTCCTCGTGACAGTCTATTTATGCGGTGTTCAATGGAAAAGCTCTTCCACGGAATGGAGTACCCACCTTAATGATTTTAAGCTACTCCCCTACTTTTAATCTTCTTCTATAGCCACAGTCCTAGTTCTAAAACTTATTTCATTAAACTTGTTAGAAGCAGCTAGCACACGGGTACTTTTTAACTTTCAAGTACCTACCTACTTCGAACTTACGGAAATGTACAATAGGTACAAAAATGTTTGCGGTATCTAGGATAAGCTGACGTGGATAATAGGTACCCAATTACTGCGGTTTACGAGAAATGTCACAGTTAGGATGTATATTATGTAGATTTCGTTCTAACGCGGCAAAACTGATTTGTGGAGGAGGGAGAGTAAAGAACTTAGTGGCTTTAAATAATTGAATCCGTGAGCGATTCGCGACGATTCAGATTATCCGTGCTTCTGTCTGCTGTACACACTATACAGACTTTATGGAATTAACTTCTGACTTCTGAACGAAGTTTGATGCGCTCATTCACTTTCAGTACCATTACTTATAAGGACTTTTATTATCCTTTTTATTGTATATTATATTTCTGTTTGCTCGTAGATGCGTAAAAATACCAGGAAATGTCATCGCAGACGTCGGACTCGCTTTTTACTCGGGGCCACGCTTGTCCTCGCGTTTTCCACTTACATCAATCAAGTAAGTTTACTACAGATTTTTTTGATAACTAGCTTTCTATTACCTTCGCTGTTTTAATTGTCCAAACCTGTTACAATTAATTTTATTTATAATAGGTTGTGGGGTTACAAATCGATGCAGCGACAAACCAATGGCCCAGTATGCCCCGGCGAAACATCGCAGCTCTGGCCAGGGAAGGGTATCTGCGTAGCTCACTTAACGGATTAAAAAGAAGCATTTCTACGTTGGCAAAAAATGGTCAGCTTCCAACGTTTAGGGCACCCTACGATGAAACTGATAAAGAAGAGCAAGACGATGAAGATTCTCCTGACAAAAGAAATCTGGCCTCCATTGCTCGGCTTCGAAGCTATTCTACAATGAAAAGAAATATTCAAGCCTTAGCCAGAGACGGGCACCGATTTGGAAGAGGTCAATATAATCAGCAAACTGAGAAACGTAACATACAAGCTTTGGCCCGGAACGGATTGATACACAAAAAAGATCAGGTCGTAGGAGATGAATATTATTATCCCTTTTATCAAAATCCAGTACCGCCACTCTCTGAAGTAGACGGGCCATATGATTTCAACGAAATGTACGATCTTCAACAATCTATTAATCCCGATATGTTTCCACCGTTGGCTCGGGTCTTAAAACGCAGCGATATTGGAACCTTTCCGAATATGCTGTACGTACCAAATCAAATGACCGATGATGGTTGGAATTATAAAAGGGGTTCTGTAGGTTTGCCAGCTCTTGGTATTTACCGCCCAATTTACACGGAACCTAATAATAACAACAGGGATAAGAGGTCAATATACTCTATACCTGATGTCATGGATAAAAATGATATCGACGAAGATAATTCTGAAGATTACGATACCGAAAATGATGACAAACGCTCTGTAGGTAAGTGGTATGCAATCTTCAATAAATTATTTACTAAACTTTTCGGCTGCTCCGCCCGCGTATATTCGTTTTCCCATAAAAATTTCATCCTTATTCAAAAACTTTAGGCACGTTTTTGACGACAGCGACAGACAGGGTGACATGGGGGCGATCATACAAAACAAAAGAAGGGAGAACCAATTCTGTGTGGTCACCCCGCTGTGGCCCTGTTCGTCGCTGTCGTCGAAAACGCGGCCTTAGGGTTAAAAAGTAGCGTAATTATGTCCCTTTCCAGAGTTCAAACTATCTCCTTTATGAGTATCCGTTCAGTAGGTTTTACGTGGTTGTGTAACAAATATCCATCTATCTGTACTAACAAACTAATTGAATTGTTTAATTATTACTTATTCCATTTATAATATTAGTAGGATTTACTAAACGTAATTTTGTTTTGTTTTATCATATTTATTAGTTGATTACTGGACAAAATCATTTTTAATAAGTACCAATTTATTTTGATTTGCATTTTTTGCGTCTGTTGCAGATGAAGATTATGAACAGCAAAATTTTGTTAAACGTCACATTGGCTCGTTAGCGCGTTATGGTTTGCTTCCGACCTTTAGGTACTCCGGAGGAAGATATAGTCGATCGGGTAGAGCAAGACTACTTCTGCCTTCTCAAGAATATCTTCCACCGTTCAGGTGCCTTATATGTTAGATGTATTAGCAATCGATGTCATAGTGTGTGTTTAGGTTGTCACTTGTAGTGCACATTCTGTGTGCTTTAGAGCTTCTGTGAAAAGATATGAATAGTTAGGGTCGAAAAAGCATGCCTACTATTAGTGCCTTGTTAAATGTGAGGTAGGTACATTAAGTACATGTCGCACATTTTCGATGTATTATTTTCTGTGGTCTAACTACCTTCACTATGCTGCACAAATAGGCAATAGTGGTGTCGTAAAGATTAGTAGCACGGAATCCACGCCTTTATGTTTTAATGCTTCATAGATTTTGTAGAACTGTTTAGTTTTGTTTATATTTGTTTGTATAGTTTCTTTAGCGTCTTTCTGTTGACTAAATTATTTTATTGTTATTTACGATGATGTTTCTTAAATTTAACAATTTATATTTTATTTACAATACAATAATTAGAAGTGAAATTTATTTAAATATCAGATTGTATTGATTAAATGAACATTATCATAAATTTCTAGATCCATGCAAACATCCTTACCTGTTAACACAGTGGTTTGGGTATTCCCATTTCACTGTAACACTGCTAGGTTTGTCTATCATTAGTCATCGTATTTTTAAGAGGCTATCTGTTTGGACCATTGCTGCTTTTGTCTGGGTTGATAATATTATCCATAAAAATAAAAATTCTAACGATCGTTTATTGCAAACAAGCTTTGAGCAATCTTTTGGACAGGACTTCTGGTTTAGATTGTAGCAATTGGGGATTTGGTCAATTGGTTACTTGCGTATCCTTAGGCAATACTGGTACGCTCTTAGCTTCTCGTACTCTTCATATTGCTGATAGTCTTTGTCAAGGTCTTGAGTTTTTCCGCTCACCAACGCCCGTGTGGTACAAATGTACCTGGGATAGATAATCTGGGTTCGCTGGGTCTTTTATGCCAAAAGGGGCAAAAGCGCACTGTGCCGCTTCACTCGCCTCACTACTTAAACGGCATAATTCAACGGTGTTCGGGCTGTCTAAGATCCAATCGATGTTTGTTTTGGACCGAAATCAAGACTTTTGAGTATAGGGTCGAGAGGTATCATGTTCTTTGTTTCAGAATACCAATGATGTTTCCTCGCTCTGAGTTTATTAGAATAGCTAGGTACAGAGTACGGCATAGCATTCAGTGAGGAAAAGCAGCATCTTTTTTTTCAATTATATATTTTTAATTTATTTAAAGGTTTTAGTTGTTTTTAGTATCTATGTTTGTAGTTAGTAAATTGTATTGTACCTAATAAGTGAATTAATGTATAGAACCAGTAGGTTCTCAAATTTCAATTTTTTTATAATTATTTTAATTACTGCTTTCAGTGGCAAATTCTTTGATGTTGTTTAAGCAACCAAATTTAGCTAATGACAACAAGGTCGTACTCAAAACTAAGATTTATTTCTTTTTTCAATTTCTACTAAACTCGAGAGCCCTAGATCAGGTAGGTACGCTGGCCATGAAAAAAATAAATTAAATTGGAAAAACCAGGCCGACTAGGTTACCTATTAACAAATGTTACTTCATGATTTCTGTTAAAAAAGTTAAAGTATATTCTAAAACAGATATTGTAATTATATACAGTAATATAATAATAATTGGTGACAAAACACAATTGACTTGGAAAAATGACTGCTAAAAACGCGGGTTGAAAGTATCTTCCCCATTGTTCATCTGATAGGTAGTATCGATATAGATAGTATCATGAAAACTATCTACTTAAATATTTTGGATGTTTCTGAAATAGGTAGTAATTAGTGTTTCTAA
>DWLO01000600.1:0-19075 GCA_018245335.1 Dalla quadristriga | reverse complement strand
AACACCCCCCCGGGCGGGGTGCCCCCCCCCCCCCCTAATAGAAATGGAACTTTCAAATATCCCGTCTTAGTGGATGTCTACGTTATAAAAGGTACTTTACTGTCAACATTCTAAGCTTCCTCGGTCTCGGCTCGGCGTTATGAATCAGTCAGAACATTTCTTTCAATAATAGATAAGCGGCATCAGAATTTTAAAACAAAATATTTTAAATGTGCTGAATTGTAGCTCGAGCTGCCGGTTCGTAGGATTTACTTTGATCATACGAAGAACGATCCAATTAGCGTTGCAATTTGTCTAAGAGGTCAGTCGCCGTCGGAATCAAGAAGAATGAACTGCCCAAGATTGTACATTTATCGCTGTAGAGAACACGGGATTGCGTGTAAGAATGCAGCGTGGAACAATGGGTGGCCTTGAGGCGACGACGCGGTAATCACTGTTCTCGCAAGTCTCGCAACGCGCCGCTCCCGGACCAAAACACTGGCTGACGTTTCAGCGAAGTAGTTCAGCTTACGAGAAATGGTTTTACGGCGATGTCAAGATGTTGACTGTTTGTCATACCCCAACAAACATTATATTTCTAAACGTTACAAATGTTAACTAATATAATAATATAATTTAAGGTGATAACGGTTTCTAGTGTGTTTTGAATTCCGCCAATTTCCCTTCGTTTGTAGGTTTATGAACCTAATTTTTGAACATATATTTCTTGACTATGATCTAAGTATCAATAAAACGAAAACACGATTACTTGTAATTTTCGCGAGATATCAAAATGTTAAGTATTGGACTCCTAATTATTTTCTATTTTCTGTGCCACTACCATATTTGTAAAACTTTGGTTTTAAGGAATTATTTTTAAAACTAATAAACTATCTAATAAACTATCTATCTAAAACATCCAGTTCTATTCCAACTGTCTCATTTGATGCTGCATAAACAGCTATAAAAAACGTGTCCATGGGGGGCAGTGGCCACTAAATACCAGCGCCTGGCGGTTGGCTATTTTGCTTACATACATAATACAGATAGGTATACAAATAATAATATAAACCAACACACTGTACCTACTCGTATTATAATGAAAACAAAACACGTACTAAGTGTGTTAACAAAGCTTTTAATTTGTTCAGAAATATTTACCTGCGTACATTGTAACGATCGCGTTTTATCTGTGTTTACGCAGCGTCCTGCAAATAACAGTAATTTTATCCAATGTCGTGAGAACCGACGTTGTGCAAGGAACCGCTCGCGCCGGCCTAACCGCTGAACTAGTTCACAGTTAATCTCAACAACAATCATTAAGATACAACTGCAGGTAAAGCACGGACTTAGATAACACGCATTACAGCCTCCACAAATAAAATATCATCAAATTGTACCAAAGCCCTATTAGCACATTGATCAATATAATTATTTTCAAAAAGTTGCAGTTCTGCCATCACAATTCGAAATATCCGTGTAATTTTTTTACTAATCAAAACCCTATTTCTGAATAAAAAAAATTGCTGTGTCATTACGACGGTATGATACAACCGTAGTTACAGCTTAGTCGCTAAGGAGGTTCTACTAAAATGTATTCGTTAATTCCTTTACAGAAAGTCCAATAAAGCGCGTATATCTCACAATTTACATGAAAGAAGTCACGGTACGTGCACTAGTAAATTATTGCCACTCATAAAACAACCGTCACAGTTACCATTGGACTCATAAAAAAATCCATTCGATTTGAAAATATGCTAGTTGATTCTTACAATAAAAACTTAGTCCCAAGGGCGACCTCTCCGGAAAACTATCGCGCAACTTTAGACACATATCTCTTGACATAAATATTTCGCTTGCGTTATTCAAATAGATTGAATATCGATCTCTGTAGAGCTTTGCGAACGGTATTAGTAACATACATCTCTGAGTGGCGGTACACTTTATTGGAGATTTCAATCAGAAACTCAATCAGCAGGCTTACAAAACCGACACGGTGCAATCCAATACTCGGTGAAATCGAGACCGCACTCCATAGTTACTGTAAGTGAAACCGTATACTATGCAACTTCCGTCCACAATATGTTAGATATCCGATGACCGCCGGTAAGGTACGATATGCGGACCGCCTGATGTTGCGGTGAAACGTCCGCCTCACTACGCGTTGCGTCAGCCGTCCACATCCTTCCCTAATCCTAATGTCCTCCGTTCCTGCTCAATTACTGACGTTGGACTAAAGCGATTATCGAATTACGAGTTTAATCCATAAGGTACCTACTGCCAGCGACAAAAAATATTCCACGTTGAATTAAGAATAATAATCGAAATTTAACGGAACATGTTAACAAATGCAAAGAACCAAAGCGATTCCATTTATGATTCCCCCATTTTGTATCGAAGCGTACCTACTAACTTTCTTTTTACACAGTTGTAATAATCCGATAATATGAATTCGTAACTTAGTTTTATTAGGGCCCCCGGATAGCGAAAGGAAAATTATAAGGCCATACCTGTTTAAGTTATAAGAGAGTTACGTTACGAGAGGCTTATAAAAAATACATAACTGAGTGCCCTACTCGGCAAAGGAACAGAGGGAACTACGACATTTTCAAGTCTCGAGGGAGCAATATAAAAATGATATAATGCTTGCAGCGGCGACGGTGTAGAAAAATCGATACACGGAAATGTCAAAATACGGTCTAATAATATAGGCACTAAACCAAATAGACGCTTAGGACATTTAAAGATAATTAAACAGCACTATGCTAGTTTAATCGTTCAATTTTGCGGCTTTCATTCGGCGATAATGCTGGTGAAAATCATACCAGTGTGTGGCTGGCGCTGAATTTGTTTGTACGTACCTGGAACAAAAACGATGTGGTCAAACATTTAACTTGTATTATTATAATGCTATTAAGCCAACAATCTTCTGTTTATAAGGTTACGTACCTATGTCAATACAATGTTATGAACCACGCCCAAAATCAAAGCAAATTAAGAGAGCAATAAGAAATTACATTTGTTCCGAGAGGATTACTATAGAGAGGTCAACTCTTATAACTTCTTTTATTATTTTTATGTAATAAGAACAGCAAACCGGCATGGCAAACAGTCCCACAATCCACTGCCACTGCATAGGACTGTGCAAGTGACTGTAAGTTATTATTTTTAGTAAATATTATTTACTGTCCAGTTATTAATCGTCAGTATAAGTCCTATTCGTAGATGCAAATATTGTTATTAATAAATATATGGTAAGATTTCCAAAAATGTGCCTTCTCGAACCCTAGAAATAATCATGTTTCCTACAACTACAATAACCCACCAGGATTACAATTGTTGATCCAGATAAAAGTGAGTAGAAATGTATTCATCAACGACCTGTGGCATGCCATGTTAAAAAGAATACCCATAACTATGAACTCACATTAATACTATTTTATCCCGAAGTAAATTTTATTCATGCCCGTTTAATTCACGACAGCCGCTACGGTAGCTTACTGAATACAAACATCTCTGTTTACGTTGGTCGCTTAAATACAGTCGTAAATATCAGCTTGATTGACACCACACCAAATAAAACAAATAGTAGGTAGGTCCGTATGTCACTTAACTGAGGCATCGAACATGAGATACTTACTATTCGTCGCATTCGAAGTTCTAAATGGTGTACTTCAGGCCCAAACCGACCTTGCCTTCTATTTATCTTGGACGCACACTGCAATGTATATCGAATTTAATCGTGGAGCGGATACAATGCCGTGCTAATATAATGCTAATATGAAACGTCTTCTGATGGGAACCAATTGGCTAAACTCCCGCGCATGCCGACAATTTACCGCCGCCTTGCGCCGCCATTGACAGATTTATCTCCCGTGTGGGCTGGGCCACCTATTTTATTGTAAATCAATCGTTTCGACAGCCCTCTGCGTCGATGGAGTGTAAACAGTCACACCTCCGACTTTAACGCAGTCGGTAGCGCCACGTGAGTAACGACACAAACACAACATACGTAACTAGCAGTGGTGGATTGTAGGTTTCACTACCATTCATTTTAATCAACTACAAAAGAAGATGGGTTTTCTTATCTTACCTTACCAATAAATAAAACTGAGTTGTCTGTCTGTGATATTAAAATTCAAGTCAATAATTAAATGGATTGTTCTATTTATATCACACCCAAACATAATCAACTGTTTTCAGAATTTTTGTCTGTCTGTCTGCGTTTTTTTATGCTTATAGGCACTGAAATCGCTGAACGGATATTGATAACATTTTCAGAGTTTGTAGGGGGGGTATACTAACTTACCGTAAAGGTTTTATTTTATCACAAACCCTAAAATGGTTTTGTAGTTATGGCTCTTAGCGTACGTATGTATGCCCCCTTTACACCGTTTAGAATTTTTTGTATTTGGAAATTTCACGCGGACGAAGTCAGGAGTACTCACTAGTATTCATATACAATGGTAGGCACAAAAGGTTTTTTATAGATCATGCATTAAGCGATATTTCCTAAGATTGTAAATATTAAAACCGTGATCTCAAATCTGAAGTAAGATCTACAATTCATTGTAACTGAGTTATATGCATGTAATATTGTGCAACAAATTTATGCTATTCTTATGAGTGTTAGTCACTCTAAAATGTTTTGCAACACTAACAATTTCGCACATATTTCTGTACACAACATTCACATTAGCTGGTGTTATCATTCGAAATTACGAAATATTTATATGATTCGTATGTTTGCATGTTATTGCAAATATGTAGAAGGTGACCCTTGAAGATAATGTGTTGGAAGAAATATTTGCATAACACGTTTGGGGTCATGCAGCAAATTAGACCAGTTAAAATAATTAAACAAATTGTGTGGGTAATTGCACCCCTTGGTGCTTCATAATGCCACCTCAGTTATAGTAATTAGACAACAGTACGGAGCCATCATACCAACCAATCACGAAAATCGTGTCTCACGTAATTAAAATGTTAAACGCAAATACCTTGCCCTTCCAGCTTATTCTGCCAAATATTTATAAACACATTTTAGCGGTCTTTATGAACTCTGTAGAATTCAATGGCGATATTCTCGCTGTAATTTTGAAGTACATCCGAGCGCGTTTTGTCGTTGGACATTATTTGAGCTTACTCTATCTCGAAAGGGAGAAAAAAAGGGAAACAAGAGTGACTGTAAAATTTCAACGGTAGCTGTTTACGTCCGACCTTTTTTACGATGTTGTTAACTGTTGATTCTTTTTAAACATCTGCGTTGGAAACTGTAAACTACATTGTTCGCGGTCGGATCGCTAAAATGTTGCTGATAGCCGCTTTGTTCGTAATGAATTACACTTTAATGTTCTTTTATAATACAATACTTAAAGTGCAGTTGTTATAGTTCAGATCTAAACAACGAAATAGGCTAAGGTTATTCATTAAATATGATGAATGGGATTGTGCATAAAATATATAAATGTAAGCTATGAATCGAATACGATTAAATGGTGTTTAAAATGATTAATTGCTTCTAAGTGATCATATTAATATATTCAGATCACGAGCCGTTTAAAACTATTTTCTTATGATTTAAATAATTCCAAATATTAGTACCACCACCCATCAACAGCCCACTACTGAGCATGGGTCTCCTCACAGAATGAGAAGGGTTTAGGTCATAGTCCATCACGCTGGCCGGAAGTGGGTTGATGGCACGATTGCAAATATATTTAAGTCGAAGTTACAAGTATATCAATTCAATTGTAACTATTACAAAGCGAGTTACTGATCAACGCACCGTTGAGGCTAGTTACGATAAGTTAGAAACACCTATTTAAAACTAGCCGCTCTTTGATCCAAAAAAGCAAAACAAAGATAACAAAGAATCCTTGAAACTTTTATCAGGCTATAAAAGGAGTAAAAATTACGTATTGTATTTTTAAAATTAAACCTGGGACCGTTTGCACATCAGGCAATATCACTACCAATTGACTGAGCGGACCTCATTGTCAACTTAAATTCAATATTGATTGGTTTGTTTTCCGATTTCTACTTCGCCTAATTTCTGTAGCTATTGGCCCATGCAAAAGACAATCAAACGACCCGAAGGTGAATAATTTCCGATTTGTCGCGCGACTAATTTTCGTCTTTCACCATCCACTAGACGCGCGGAAGCCTTAATCGCCCTCAGCATCGATACAATTTAAACCGGACTAAAACGAACAAATCGAATCGATCTCTATCGTATCGAGAGCAAATCACACGACTAAAGACGTTTTCTCGGCCCGAGTGCTTGGACGCTAAAGCTATTGGAAATATTTGTTCGAACTTCGAAATGAAAAAGGTCAATTGATGCTGTTTTTGTCACTGCAATGTCCAGTTAACTACTAATCTCTCTATTCTAGACCGAGATACCTTGTACACTTTGCTTACTTTTTACCCAAGAAATCGTGAAAGCGTTAAATAAATTGAATTTAGAATACTAGACCAGATACCGCTCCGCACCGGTCGGACAAACAGGTGCTTATGCCGTTTCGGATAAGTTTTTGGAAAGTTTAGATGTGTTTGAATCAAAACAATACATTTAAATGTACGATGCACAAAGTATACATTTTATAATTGTTCAGAATAAGCAGAAAAACGAATGTTTGAAGCTTCAAGCAGTAGTAATTAAAGGAAAAGTCAGTATTTTATAAGAGATTTGTGTAACATGTTTTATGAAACAGATTCAAAGAACTTTTATAGAATCTAGACTGGTAATTGGAAGAAGTAACTAAAATAAGACACTAATAGCTGTTCAAAAAATAAGCTTAATGAAATCTGGAAATAATGAAATGGAGACTAGACGGAATTTTTAATTGAGGCGGTGAATAATAAATCATCAGCCGGCTTCTCTACGAATATCAAAGGCATCTTCAAAGTGTTCACTTAACACTGTTATTAAAGACTCTTGTAAATAAGAGATAAATGCGAAGCTTCATGGCCGGATACACCGACGCTACACGCCGACTACGCGACGTTATATCTCTGATATTATTTAGATCAGATGATGCCAGTGCTCGAATATAGGGGCACTATTTGCTTTAAATTATATTGTCATCTGTTTTAGCAAAGGTTTCTTCTTTAAATATGAGTGATTAGTTCTGTAATTTGACATCGTAGTCAAATTACAGAATTGGTTGTTGGAAAGTTTGGTAACCTTCGAAGAAGCCCTCCAACTCCACGTGTAGTTTTATATTCTAAAATGCTGAACAATTTACGTTTCATTTCTTCACTCGTGCAACCTTAATTCCTCTACCATGGTACAAAAGACCAGCGTTTCCAATTGTTTCGCCTCCAGTTCCACCAACACAGTTTTCATTATTTATGTCTCGCCAGCATTCAGGCTCAGCGAGAGGCCATGATTACATTTTCACGTCAGTGTCAACCCCAAACAAAGACACCAGGAGAAAGTCATCAGTCATTATCAGACCGAAGAACAATAAAACGGCGACTCACGGTCGTTAAGAGATTTTAACTACGGGACATGCTGGGACAGCCTCGGCGCTCAACTAAATAACTTTCCCCAGAAATGTTCCTGAAAGTGATACGTCACTTTCGGTAAACCAGATAGTTGTTAACAAAGTAATTACAAGCAACTACGTGATTTTGAAATACGTTCTAGTCACCCAGTAATATGTTTCAGGCACTAAACATGATACTGCTGGCTGTAACCGTATTGTAAGCGCCGCCTAGCCACTTCCTCACAAGCCTTAACTGTTTAACATGTAAAGCAGCCACACGTACGGCCAGCATAAATTTATTTAATTTCGTACAAATCGTAAACAGAATCATCAGCTCTGTTATGTTAGAATAAGGACGAAAATTGTACGAGTACTTAATCCAGGGTTACGCCAAGTAAGAAACACGCTGAGCGGTGAAACCATTAGAGCAAATGGCTTTACTACGAGCCATGCCGCTGACGCTGCCCAAGAATCTGCGTGAACCGTTAAGATTTTCGTGACGAGATGGTCGGTTCAAGTAATTGCTTACGGACTCATCTTGGGGTCCACCTATATAACGAGCACAATTTGAAACTTATTGATATTTCTTGCCGCTACATTTGCTAGACAGTTGTATCTAAATGGTTTATAAATTTCCAACCTGGGGGATTAAGATGTTGTACACAATCTTCTACTTTGTGGATCTAAATATGAAATTGTAAGTAAAAATTAATATTAACAAATGTGATGTCAAAGAACATCATCCATTCACCAAAATTAATTCAGGTAATTAATTACCAAGATATTTGCGTAGCTGTCCATCTTCCAACCATAGCGAACATTATAAAAATCACAAAGTTTTAATAACTTTAAGCCAACATATCAAACCTGTCTTGCAAGACTAATAGTCAGGTATGTCCATCGAGGAGAGAAATAATAACTCGTCACGCCCTGCGGCATGCCGCGCCGGCTCAGGCCAGGAACGAAACTACCACGACTAGTTTCTACATCGTGTGATCTCGAAAAAACAACCACACCACTCATTGAACCACTTTCTAAACTCATTTCTCGATCTTTTATTCTCTTCATTGTTAGATGGATTCCTGTCGGAGCAACTACACAGCCATACTCAGGGTACTAAAGATTCTATATTGCGTCGTTTAAGAACAAATAGAAACTTTTATAGTTGTAGCCATCGTAACAATATTATTTACTTAGCATCTTTGAAGTAATGGATATTATATCAAAATATTATACTTATTCATGACTATATTACCTGCGTTTTCATTTTCTAAAGTCTCGCGCTTAAATCAACTTTATCCCTGGCATGTATTTAAAATAAAATTGTTGTTAAAAAAAAACAACGATGCGCTTAATCACTTCAGCCATGGCGAGCAGCCTCAGAAAACTCAAACAATGGTGGAGAAAGTTAAAACCACTACCACGGTGTTGTCTGTTTGTTTTTTTATTGTTTACCTCCTACTTCTTTCTTTCGTTACATTTAATCTTTATATTTGCAGGTGGAATGCGTTGGTTTTTAATTAAGTATTAGTAGGATATTGGCAGGAGTAACACTTTGCAATTACCGCAAACATCTTTTATAGTAAGCATTTCAATCATTCGACGCCATCATTTTATGATGCACATACGAGTATAGGTATGAGTCGTCTAGGATTTATACACGAGTGATCGACTGTTGAATGACGGATCGTTGAGGGATACGGATCACACGCACACGCGTGATGCCTATCTTCTATCCCACGAGGGATCGTGGTACGGGGGCGGGTCGACGCACTGCATAGTTTTAGTTCAGGCGATAGTGGATAAGGAACAGTCAACATGGACGACAAACAAAGGACGCGCTGTTTCGCTTTATTTTGCAATGGCAATGTTTGCCGTGGACGCTTTTCCGGTTCGCATTTAAGGCAATAGAGCCGAACTAACTTTTAAATTCAAATTTATGCGTGTTTTGATAAAATCTGAACTTTTACCGCGCCTGGACTCACAGCAGTGTTTCTGAATGATGTTGTTTGTTCACTACTTAGAAGCGCTTTTAGTCGTGAAAGTTTAGGTTTAGTTAACGTTACGGAGTATGTTTTGGATATGAAAAATGTTATTTTAAAACCTTTCGTTTCACTTTTCGAAACATTCAGTTTTAAAAGAATAGTCATGTTTTTGTTAAATTAAATATTTTCATTGATTTGTGAAATAAATTGTTACTCTTAAACAATCGTAGTTGTCAAAGAAAACATGATTGAAGTATGATTGGTTTGATGGCTATTCTGCTTCTTTTTTTCATTATTGTTAGTGGAGTTATTCTTCAAAATGTTTACCTCGCATTCCACTGTTAGCGAACAGAAGTACTGAACGCGGCTCATTAGAAACGGGCCGTGGGAAGTGGCTGCCGACGTAGTGACGTGACCAATGCTTTGGTTGTTTTATCGATAATCGCCGTAAAGCGATAGAACACCACATTTACTGGACTAAAACGACAGATAATAAGTAAGTATAATAAGTGTGTAAATAATTAATTCTATAATATTTTCTTTGACATATTTTGTATCGTATTTGATATGTAATAAGATGCATTAAATATCAAAATAATAAAGATTTCCTTTTTATTATTGAAACGATTATAGTGTCACTTTAATTAAATGCATAAGTCTGATTTTATATCTGTGATAAAACTTCAAAGAAAATTATCATCTTAAAATCATTACTACAACTACACACAAGATATATTATTAGTATGAATGGTATATTAAATTTCATATTTTGTTGCTGTTACTCTTCTCTTCATTTCCATCATAATGAATATTTCCACTTACTCTGAGAGCGTGATACATTCTTGTATCTCATTTCATAAACAAATATTAAAGTCAACATTAGCACTAAATTTATTCAAATCGACCTGACGTGCAAAGCTTAGTTTATAAACAAGGCTATCAATCTTTATATTTGTATGGTGCATTTTGTTTCGGATTTTCATAAAAACCTTTAGTTGTATTGAAGGTTGTTAAAAAATTGCACCGACCATTTTCACAGTAAAATCAGGATCCAAAGCCATATGGTACGATTTTTTTAAAGATCACGTGCCCTGTCAAACTGTAATGTCGCGGTTGTTCTTCATGACAATTATATTCTGCATAATTAGGTGTATATAACCAGTTTCTTCACCAAAACTTTGTTACGCTGAATTAATATCGGGGCAGTTACCATCGTGTGTAAAGTTTTCACGGAGGAATACAAACGACACCGTTTCTGCCGTGAAGCAACTGTTTGTAAGCAATTTAAATAATGCAATATATATCGATAATGCACTTAAATAATGCAATATATATCGATAAAACATAAAGATAACTGAGGTGTCGGAAGCCCTATTCTAATTGCAGTGCAACGTTTACAAACATCACCGGTCGCGAACGAGTGAATACACACGAACAGTAACAGTCGGTGAATACGATTCTTGCCTTCACTCCGCTTACGCGCGACTCGTACTAACACTCACTGCTAAAGAGCTGGAGTAATAGTACAAGTAGTACAACTTGTAAATTATCTAATCTGAGTTGGTATCTAAGAAAAATGTAGTAAGTAATTCGTAATTTTTCTCGACATTTTTCTCCATCAATAATTAGGTATATTCGTAAGAAAATTAAAATGGGCATAAAATATCTGTAATTTTACTGTCAATATTATATATGAATCATATTTTTCAAAAGTATACTCAGAGTTTTACAAACATTGAAAATATGAATGTCCGAGCGAAAGAGACGTGAAACATGCCCACTTAAGATTTTTTTTAATGTGGGGAACATACTGTCTCTTAACACTTGACTCTAATACTCTGCACAAGAGACAAGTTGAGCTCTGTTGTCCAGCAATGGGTCATAAAAAGTGGTACATTGTTGTAGTTAATATATTTCTACGTGTGTGAGATTTTTGGCAATACCGTGCGGTCAGTTCGCGAAAACCAGCAAGATATGTAAAAATAGGCCCAAGCCACACCCGTCAAGAATTCTCTGAGAACTGTTTTACTGCAACTTATCTTCCTCTTTAGGGTTTTAAAAGTAGTAGGTAATTCCCGCAAAACTCCCTACAATTAAACTAACAATGGGCAGTGTAAAGTATATTCACGACTATATAATGTTTATAGTTAGTTAAAAAGGGATTTAATGAGAAAGGGCAATTTAAAATGAATGACAATTAGCCGGACGAGAACGGTGGAGGTATTTATCTTGCAGCGAAAAAGTAAGAAGTTTACAATATGCTAAGTGGTTCGTTAGTTGCGAGACGGAGTTTAAAAAGTTATAGACCTTATGTGCTATTTTAATATTTTTATGAACCAAACGTCGTTGAAAAACTAGGAGCTTAACGTGAAGGGTAGAAAAAAAAACAGAAAAGATATTGTACGAGTAGTACATAAATGGTTTTAAAATTTTCTTTATCTACAGTATGTATGTCAGTCTAGGATTTCGTGCACAAAGTCGTTTAGAAACTCAAATGTCAATGAAAAAAAAATAAAATGCAAAAAAAATCCCACTCTAAGGTGTCTGTGATACAGGGGAACCTGTGGGCGTGCCCACACACATTTTGAACCCTGAAAAAGGACGTAGGCTACTTTTTTCTTTTAAGCTTTGTACGGAAAAACGGGATTTACGTAGGTGGAACAGCAGGCAATGCCTAGTCTATCACATAAATGTTTACCTTAAATAAATCCAGAACTTCCAAAAGTTACAATTTAGGGAAGGCCTGGAGTGTAATTCACTGCGGAGTGGTGGAACAGTCACGATCAGGTGCTCAACCAAACACGACCACGTTGATCGTGATTCTTAAGTTACAATTAAATAAAAGCGACAAAAACCAATCGACACAAAACCAACCAATTAATAAAAGTATTTACTATGCTCATTTTCACTGTTGCTTTACAAAGTGATGCAATAAGGAAATCAGCCTCTTGTTTTTAATTTTAACTCGTAACTTTTTATTGTTGTCGGTCGCTTCGACCTGCTCTCGGTGGACTCGTAGCGAGCAGCTGCGGGACAATTTTTTTATTAAATCATTTAGGTATTCCGAATGAGAATAAAAATTTCTCAAGCTCCTTTTCGCTTTTCTTTTGAAACAAGCTGCGTCTGATCTATAACTATTCGCACTCAAACTGAGTAGATATAAAGTAGTAGGTAATCGCAACGCCTCATATCGCATAACTGGCAATAAATTTTGTTTTAAATCGCTTATAAACCACTTTATCTTTTTTCACCTGCTCCCACTTGGATGTGTTCCAAAACTGAAATTCTGCAAGAAAAAAAATGTCTTTCCGTTTCTCCAACGACCACGTGGCGTCGGTCACAATTTTATAACGTTGGAGAGATATCGTCAAAATTTTACAACCCGTAGGTAGGTAATGTTATCTTTGACATATCGAGTCAGTACACCACGATTATTTTATGTCCCGGGCCATTAAACTAGGCGGCTGACGTCGACGGGACGCGTCCGGAGCGCGATGAGTAACGGGTGCTGCAGCGATCCGACAGTACGATCGATAAACGCGTGTGCAACTCTTGAAATCTATATTGGATGTTCAGTAACCAATATTCGTAACAAGCGAAACTGGTATCGCCAAATCCCTATTGCAAGCTTATTATATTTATTGAGAACCTGTTATTGTCTCAGCGCTGAGTACGGGTAATATTTCAAAATTAATAAGGCTCTATGTCCATCACGATAACAAACTGACAACCGCGTTAGTAGGTGCGTTTGTGCAAGCGTATGTGCGTCCAAAGCCCGTCGAGCGAGATATACTCGTATGTTTAAAAAAAAAAATTATCATTATAGAATTATGCGTAGTGGTGGTACCTTTCGAGCAAAACAAGGGTTCTTCCACCAAGAAGTTGAAAATGTATACTGCACCCAGACACAGCGAATCGTTTATTGCAAATCTATTTTGGCGCGGTCTCGTTGACCCCTCATAACTCTATAACTAATGTCGCAATCGGAATTTAAAGTGCAGCATCACTACTTTCATCAGGAGATACCACGGATGCTTTCAATAAATCACTATGCTATGGGCTCACATGATTGACGAAATCGAATTAGCCCGAACGCGAAACTACGGCTAAAAGTTTCGCATACGCGATAGTAAACGCAAGGTGCTTGGCGAAAATCGATTTACTTCGCGGTCGAGACTGTAATTGCATTAAAAATTGAAGCCAAGTGACTCGCAGTTACGTTTAGCCAACGTGTGACAGAGGGGTGACGAGTCTGTGCCATATAACGTCGCAATTAGCAGCCAATGTGTTTGTTACTTGAATTATTAAGATGGCATCACTGTAAATTTATTACCTTGTCATTAACCCGCTAATTTTATGCAACGATTCTCACAGTAAGTTTTAATGTACGAATAAATTGAAAAGTCAGAAACTAATTGCACTCACATTGTAGGTAATTTAAAATGTTAATCTTTACAAAGTATATTGATATTTTATTGAGTATGCTGCTATAATTTCACTATGAAATTGTGTTCAGGAATAGTAAGAGGCATAGAATATAAATTATTTTGTAAATATCGTTTCAAAGCAGTTAAGATATAACAAGAACTGTTTTATTCGTCCAGTACAAGTGGGCCGAAGAAGCAATAATAGATCCCTTTTAGTTTGCTCAAGTAGTCCTAAGAAAATACTAAAAGTACTTGGAACAGCTGAACTATGACGAATAATGTTGAGAAACTCGATCGATCGAGAAATCTGTACGTCGGGATTGCTGAGATGCTAGAAACAAACCGCCTTACTTATAAAAAAAATTAAGTAACAAATGTTTTGGACGTCAACCACTCCCTAACTTTTTTAACACTACTTAGTCATTAGTTAATCAACGAAAATGATTAATACTATCGCAACACCGAATGAAAGTCCGAATGAATTAGTGAAAATAAGTTAAACTATAAAAACCGAACAGCAGTAGATGGCTGCCGTTTTCTAGTTGCAGTCCCGTGAGTTAGAGCCCTTAGGAGTAATAAAAAACGAACCAACGTATGAATTATTATTAATGTTATGAATAAACAAATGATATCAAGATTATATAAGCGAGATTATTTGCATACAATAAACATTAAGTATGTCAAAGGACGGTTTTACCTTTGGTTACATCGCAAAGTCTATAAATAATCCGACTAGCACGTATAAGTGAAGAGGGTGGTTAAGGTCGGGCATTTACTAAAAAATATAAAAGCATCTGGCCCGGGCAAACGGCAGATGTCGGACATCAAGACGTTATGGAGGGTAATCCGGCTCACATTGCAAAACGATCGGGTGTATAGGTACGGTATCGACGGCGATATAATACGAATATCATCTAGACCGGTGATTCTTAACCGGGTCCCACAAGACCCGCGATACGTGACTTTTTTCACTGAGCCCACCAAATTAGGGTTGGATATATTTTACACAACGTCAACATAATATCTATGTGCGGTTATGAACAGTGTCATAAGTTACAATTATGAAGAAATTAACGTCTTTTTTTATTATTTGAATGGTGTTTAAAACTTCCGTTAACAAAAAATCTGCCTTTGTGATGGTGTTCAGAATGACGGAACACGTGGGTTCGTGAAGGGATTCTGTTGAGCTATGACTCGCCCAGCATATAAAAGCGAAATGTCACTCATTCACTCACTTATTCTCATTAAACACGAAATCTCGAAAACGAGTTGACCTTAGTCTATCATCATTTTCAGTAAGTAGGTACTATCCGAGGAGCTGCTTCCCACACAACACTTAAATACACACAATAAAAATACAACATAATTATATTTTTAGCGACGACAGAGCCAATACATAATTAATTTTTTCGTAAAGGTGTTATAACTGCATTTCTGGTCATATCTGTTAAAAATATAGCAAAAATGGAAATACTAACACTTCTTCGTGGTGTATTAAACACGACCACAGTTATATTAACAGGTTGATAAAAAGTCGATCAAATTTATATTTTCCAATACGTATCGATGTGAAAAAGTTGAAGAGCGATTGAAAATATTTCAAAAGACTTGAAGAAGTTTGGAACGTGACATCATGACACGAACTTAAGGTGATACAACGATTTTTATTGTGTTTTCAATTCCACTAATTTTCCTTCTTTTATAGGATTATGAACCTAATTTTTGAACATATGATGTTTCGTGATGATTTTTGAATTATTTAGATCATAATACTGAGTAATTCAAAAAAGAAAAAAATGATTACGTGAAATTTTCTGCAGAAAAAAATATGAAGTAGACTCTAATTATTGTCTGTAATTATAGGAATAATTTCACGGAATTACGATTAAAACATAGTATTTAATGCTGTTTCAAAATCCAAAAAAAATATGTATTCCGTCAAATAGTACCTATCTACTGTGAAAAAAAGTTTAAATTATGTTTGGCGCCATTTTAAAACTGCACAGTCCTCCGTGATTGGCCCGTGATCCGTCCGTTTCATTTTCAAATAAGGATCGATGTATCCTCTTAAGAAGTGTTTGATCGTGGCGGTTACCGGCACGCGCTTTCGAGAAAGTTGGCGATCTGTCGCGCTCACATTATAGAAATAGAATCAGATCTAATATCACCGTACAAGTACACCTAAATATTACCGCTTAGACTTAGATTCAGACGCAAATAAAAACTGCCTACATCTTCATTATTAATCTACATTATTAATCACAACAATGCACAAAAGAGAAGAATTACTTATAAAAAAGCCCAAATGAATATGAAACAAAACACGCGATAGAGGGCAGCACTAAAAATCAGCGCTGCTAGCTCACCTGCGAGAACCTTGATATGATTCAATTTTGAGGTTAATAAACCAGCTGCCCGTAACCCTAAGAAGTCCTTCGCGGCAGTTAGTCACACTAGCCCTGTTTGACCAAGAGAATAACGACGAAGCACGACAATTCCTTCCGCTCAGATATCAACAGATTCGTCGACACCAAGCCAAAAGTTTCGATGACTTACTGGCAATTTTCCTTTCCGCTTTTAAATATTCCTCAGTAGAATTTCTTTAGCACAAATCGTCACGAATCCCAAATTGCTGACCGAAGTAGAATCTTCGGAACGAATATTTTTAAATCGGACCACAAATTCGGGTGCGACTTGTGTCCTGTTGGAATAGTGACGTCTCTATCGCCCTTCCCGCCTTCACGCGGCTCAGATATTCTCCTCAGACATGCAGATTTTACGCCATTTTCCTTCGCCGCAAAGCCGGTGGATAAACTCTGGTACGACGGGGCGTTTGTTACGAAAAACTCGCCCCTAAATTGAACGCGGGTCGCTCGAACGCCAACCAGGATAACACCGGGTAATTTATTGGATTTTTAAAGCGCAAATAAAATAAAATGGTACGCCTGGTTTAACTTAAAACGAAATAAACAAGTTATTTCTATAACTTATCATCATCAGCATCATCACCACCCATCAACGGCCTACTACTGAGTACGGGTCTCATGTCAGGTCCATAGTCCACCACGCTGGCCAAGTGCGGATTGGGAGACTTCACATGCCTTTGAGAACATTACGGAGAACTCTCAGGCATGCAGGTTTTCTCACGATGTTTTCCTTCGCCGAAACCAGATGGTATTCAAATACTTAAAGCGCAAATAACGTAGAAAAGTGATAGGTCCGCCATTGTAGCCTGGGAATTGAATCCCGGACTCCCGGAGTTGGAGGCTGCAGTCTTAACCACTGTGGCTGTCGTCGCTTATGACGCTTATGCCATCGTCTTTCTATAACTAACGTTATCTAATTGCACCTTGATAAATAGTAAAATATTATGTAATATATAGTTACATCACAGTAAAATTGCAACCATTAACAAATTAAATTATATTTCTCAATTTTATATTCTTGTTTAACAAAATGACCATGTAGATTATATATAGCAACTTTAAAAAATAAGTCGGTATTTTTATTCGCAAATAAATGACCCGATTCAGTTATAATTTTAATCAAAACTGATAATCCAACTAGTAAACATCACTGCCAAATCAAAATCAAATACAAGTTCTTCTCATTGGGTTGACGTCCCATTTCCACCTCATCGACTTTTAACCCACTAAGCATCACAAACACTTCACCATCGAATCGAACCTCTGTTAGCCGACAGGCTCTTATAAATCACGGCCAGTGTTCACGATTGATATGTAAACAAATAATAATTCACACGAATGCGCGAATGTACAGCGATTATGCAAAATTGTTGCACTCCCACTATGTAGGTATGATATCCTGTTAGAGGCAGTATAAACAAATACAGATTCGAGGTAACGCGATTTTAACTAAGGAAACAATAAAATTTTAACGTTTTCAACTAATGTCTTCCTAAGTAATAACCTAAGAATTGCATCCAATTTGGTATCAACAATAAATAAATTATTATATGTATAATTCGGTATACAATATAAATGAAAATTATTCGGTATGGTGGTATTTCTAAACTTCTGTTTATAGGCGTAATTTAACTAAATAAACCGTACTGAATTTTTAATATGTAGGTACACATAAAATGTTAACGTCAGAACACTTGCATTATCCTGCACTGGACTGTACTGTTATGCTGCCTGCACCTGCGCTTTGCCACGCTAAACCTAAATAAGAGGTAGCCTTGAATCGCGTTTACACTAACTTCTGAGAAACTCCGCCGACTGACTGACGCAATTCCGGCCATGATCTCGAGTTCCTTGCTCCAAATTCAAAACTCTTCGAGCTAATTTCCGAACGCCACTTTGTTCTTTATTCAATTTCCGATATTGGTACTGCGTTCAAATTCTGTCCCCGTTTCTTTTTAATCGCACATCCAGCACTTCAATATTACAAAATCTTCAGCTGTTTGTAATTAGTTTATTTCCCCGAATATTATTATACCAACCTAATTAAAAGGAGAAAATAAGTTACTATAGACTATAAGTTTTCATAATATATCTACTTATAAATCAGGTAATTAAATATCTCTGTAACTATTCATAGATAGGCACCTACTTAATGATTGATAACATTACATTTAATGAATATACTATTCGTAGCTTTAAACAAAAAAACCAGGGCTACGAATTAAAATGCAGCAATAAGATACATACGTAAAATAAATCATCTGATCTAAATTTAAATACCTAATGTTGGTCATTCAAAACCAAATAAGAAGTAACTAAGTAGATAGTTAGACAAGCGGACAAGCTAGATTGAAACGAAATTAAAACAAGTCCACAAAACAGTAGTTCCGGCTTGCTAGACTTGAAGCTAATTTGTTTCAACGCTTTAAATTATACCAATGCGAAACAAACTTACTGTTTTATAAATAACTAGATTTTCCGATGGCTACGGCCGCGTAAAGTTCGTTTTTCCATAAACCATCTGCAACTGCAAAAATTCATGTTGATCCGTAGCTCCGTTGCTACCACTCAGCATTAATTTTGTTATCTATGGGTGCTTCGTTACCCCATGAAAGAAGAATAAACAACCAAATACACATTCGCACAAATAGTATTATGGATCTATGTATTGTGATATAAGTAAGGTTTTTAAAGAATTATCAGTAAATGAATTCTTAAAAAAACATAAAAAGACACAAATTATATATTTTTCCACAAAAACAGAA
>DWLO01000599.1:0-19076 GCA_018245335.1 Dalla quadristriga | reverse complement strand
TGGACGTCCACTAATAGATTGAGATTTTTTTTCATTTGAATCTTAATGACATTACATTTTTATATACCACTGGTTTGGAAAGAGAATGCTACTGAGAAGAACACTGCCGAAAACATAATATTAGTTTGGTACTAGGTACTAGTAGATACCAGTCAGTAGGATAAACATTATTAGAGAAATTATAAAAATGTCAAATTCGAATTTAATTGATTTAGCACAGCGCATTTAAGAAAAAATAGGCACATACTTACCAATTTCATACACAGTTTCTCACTATCGGTAAAAATCACTGCTTATTTAAAAAACAAGCTCACTAAATTAAAATGTCAATGAAAACCGTCGTAAGATATATATCGAAGATCTATCGAAACTTTTCAAGTCCTTTCAGGTCCTAAACATACAATATATTTAGGATCAAAAAGTCTTCCGAAAAATAGTCTTATATTTACTGTTCAAAGTTTTAGCGCATTTTAAACTTTAGATCGAGACAACATGGGACCGGCGAGGGGTTAATGCCCGCGGCCGTCCCGAAATGTTAATAAAAAGCATGCAAACAATTGAAAATTTAAAGAACGCACGAGTTCGCGACTGAAAGTCGCACCAGTTGGTGCAACAATTTGCGACGTGCGCAAAGTATGATGCGCGTCCGACGTATGAACATGAAGGAGGATGCGCCGACCGAGTCGCGTGCTAGCGATACATTAAGTCCTATCCACATGGAAACCTAGGTTATATTTTTTGCGTTGTTTACTAGCCTAATAAACTATCGATTCATGCGTGCTTGTGCGGATTACCTCCCCAATAGCAGCACAATGAACATTTAAATGGAATCACTTCAATTGCTGATTTAAGGCTTCAAACAAAGAAGTACTTAGCAATCAGTAATTGTGTCTTCGTGCTCACTTAAGTGATATATTTAGTTTGGTCTACCTACACCCGGCTTTTCTGTGGTTTCCCTTGGTCTACACGTGTACAGTGATCGGACCTAATGAGACCGTTGTCAATTCCGGAGTCAGAGATGCGTTGCAGCGGCTGCGAACACTTCCCTATTTCAAAGCAGAATGAGGATTTAGCTATCGGGCTAACTAACCTTACAGGTATTAACTTACACACAGCTATTCTGATACTTACATTTTCGTCACGTTCCTCTTCAGATACTGGAGGCAAGCTGTCAACTAATTGAATTTCTCTTTGTCCAAACCTAGTCTAAACAGTTGCTTAACTGACTTAATTAATTCCGTTCTGTTCACAGATGTTGCGTAGCCATGACATCTACTGCCTAATCCTTCGTTTCCCAGTTATTTTGCCCATCATTATGGAGGATACCATAGCGAAGCATGTGGCCCAAATACGCGATCTTCCTTTATTTATGGTCCAAAGAAGCTCTTGTTATTTACCCATGCGTTTGTCCGTCAACTTAATGCGTACCTTTCATCCTTTTATAAAACCACATTTGACACTGATGCTTACATAGCCTTGTAAATTACATAAGTTATTTTGGTATTATGATCACAAAAGTGTAACAATCACCTAAGATCGGTCTGCAAAGAGCCTAATAAATTACTCTGAAACGTCTTGCGTGCCTCTGTTACGTTACTATTATGGTATTTTACGAAACTTACCCATTTTTTACACCAAGTTGAGAGGTCTAATTGCTGATGCGCGGTCGCCGATCGTCATAACGGGGACCACAGTTGCACAGGCCGCGTGCGATTAGCTATACTCTATCAGCGGATAATATTCGAATCAAACAATGACTGTAATAGTTATGACATGTGGCGAATGGTTACGTTATGATTGTTACGATATTTTTGAAGATTGGTTTAAATGTGATTCACTTAAAGTCTAAACCTTAACACATTATTACCAATAGGTGTTGATAATACAAACCTTAGAAGAAAGGTAACGTGTGACCGTACTGATCTTGCCGCAGAATACCTATGGTAGTACCATACCATGGTTTTGAAGAACACCTCATGCGTTTTAGGATAGGTACCCTCATATCTGACCTCAGATGCCTTGACGATTCCGTGACGCTACAGTGAACCTGACTCACGAGCTTTGGGTCCCGGGAATTGTTTGCCAGTTAAATGTTTATGCTCGTTTCTTGGTCGTTAGTATGGACGTGTCTGTTTGCCACCCGCACCACAGGGAATCCTGGTCCGGAGGTATGAGTTTGAAAGTATTATGCCGCATAATAAACGTTACAGAGATGAATGGGGACTGTGGATCCAGTTGATTATGATAATGTTATTCTGATCATCGCAGTTCAGGCTATTAAGTAAGTAGGTAGGTATAGGTATGTCAAGTTACTTTAGACTGGACTTAAATAAATCCATTTCGTCTTCTATTCCATTCGTTTTCTAATTTAGTTAATTTATTAATAACTTTCAATAAATCATGCGATTTAGGCTTTTCAAATATCTTATAATATATTATGTGAAGATGACATGCTTGATTTAACTATACTGCCATTATAATTTAACATGCATAAAAATGTGCGGTTGGCGACACACATGACATTCTTCCGGGGTCAGTCAGCTTTGGCTGATTTCGGACATAGCCGATTCGACGACCAGGTATATTTACCTGGGACTAGTGATCCAGGTGGGTACGTCCTACTTCGAGAAATGGGTTACTCACAGAATCCAAGTCGGTTGGACAGCGTTTGTGATATTACGGCATACCTTAGCATCCAAATTGCCTCAGTGCCTGAAGGCCAATCGAGCAGTAGGTAGGTATGTTGCCAGTGATGACATACGGATCTTTTACTGCCAGCCTCATTCGCAAACTCAAGCGGTGAAAGCCGAGTGGGAGAGGTGATAGTCGGCTAAACCACTGGGCAAGCCTCTTTTTGATCCATGTAGGTACCTCTTCTGAGGAAACGTTGGCAAAGATATTTTCGCCACCTGTCATGTCTTCGCGTGGTTGAATCCCTAAGTTTTTCTTTTCTTCTCCGATGTCACACATCCTCTTGTGAAACTTTCCGTCGTGTATGCTACTTAATTATATGGTGTTCGAGTAACGAGGGTGAAAACTCACTTGAAAAACAATATAAACGTGTAAAATGGAATTTATTTTTAAGTTATCTTATCCTAATCTTAACTAACAAACTAATCGGTACGAAATATATCTTCCTGCCGTCTCCGAAGATCTTATGATTTTTACTACCTGTGGAAAATAAAAATTGCAGAATGTAAGCAGGACATAGGTAAAGATATTGTAACTGTCAGATTAAAATAAACCTAGTTAAGGTGAGTCCAGACTAAGTAACATGTTATAAAATTTTGGTTATATAACACATACACTTTTATTAACATTGTTTTATAACATTGTAACATATAACAACACCATACATTAATATAACAGTTCAATATAGCAAATTTAATGTCTACAACCGCTGTTTACATATTATTATGACACTAGCGCGCAAAAATATTGATGCACATATTAATAACATGTTGTATAACACATATCCTACACACCAAAAAGACACGCTAAATAACTTTTTTTTATAATATGTTTGGTTATATAGTCTGGACTCACCTTTAGATTGTAAGCGAAGCGCTCAGGGTCGTGCGGCGAGTTTCAATCGGAACTGAATGAGAAGTTAAGACTCTCGGTCTCGGTCGGCAGTTGGATGGGTGACCGTTAATGGCAAAATTTCTTTAGCGCTTGCGTGCTCCGAAGGACACGTAAAGTCGTCGAGCTGGTTATAATCGTCAGATAACAGTCGTTAAGCGTTGTCGGAGGCCTGAAAACTTCCGACACTCGTTTTGGTCCATAACCCCTCTACCAATCCGTATTGGAGTCAGATCCAGGCCACCGCAGTTGTGAGGAGACCCGTGCCCTGCAGTGGACCACGCTTCCACGAACGCGTCATGAGATCTTTAACTAGTAACGAGCGAGTGTCAACTTACTTGTCCTCTCTTCAAACCGAAATACCTAGCTACGGGGTCGCCGGCTTGTATCCTCATCAACATGTTTTCCTTTAGTTTGCTGAGGTCTTGTTCAGAAAATTCTCATGGTATGTCAGATGATATTAACATAGCTATATTAATCAAGCATATCGATTTGTAAACATACATGTTATATTTATGTTTTGTGTTTATGATGAATATTATTATTATTAAATATTAAGTTGGTCCACGACAAATCCACGAATAAAAACATAGAAGCCTGTTACCAACCTTTAATAGAACTCAAATCGTAATAATCGCATTCCACATAAATGCCAGCTTTAAAATTCTGTGATTAAAGTACTTTTCAGCTTGACAGCTAGAACTAATTACGTCGGGCACGCAAAACTTCGTGCACAGACTTTAGACTCCAGCGTTTGTACGGAAGAATGACTACCACCTCTTTAATCTGCTTATCCTGAGACCCATGTTCAGTAGTGGGCCGGGGATGGTGATAAAATTATATTGGTGATGATGTAAAGGATACTATCTTGCCAACAATTCCTGCTTCTCATCAGGGGTGAGGACAATGTGCTCCGGAACGAGTTCGTGTTCAGTTATGTTGATGAGCAGCTCAGACTCCAAGAATTGCTCCAGGATGTACTTAGGCGCCATGTCCACCAATGACTGCTTCGCTGATGGAGTCATACCTGAAAACAACTGTATTGTGAACATCTAAAATGGCTGTACCTGTTTTTAGTCATCATCATAACAACCCATCACCGGCCCTCTATTGAACACTGGTCTCCTCTCAGGATGAGGTTCCCGCTATACTCAACCACGCTGGCCAAGTGCAAATTGGCAGCCTTTGAGAACATTATGGAGCACTCTCAGGCATACAGATATTTTTTTAAATTTTTCTTTATTGTTAAAACAGATGACATTTAATTACATAAAATGCACATAAGTGCATGCCTGAGATTTCAACTCTGGATCCCGGAGTATGAGTGGTAAAGACTTTGGCTTTCTACTTGAGAGGTCCAGGGCTAGAAACCCATGCATGCACCTATATATGACTTTTCTTAGTTATGTGAATTTTAAGCCATTCAATAGTCTGCTTTAATAGTCAAGAATACATCATTTAATACCTCATCACTCAGTAGTAATTACTGAAGTCTTCTGTTAATTACCTGCTTGTACAACCACAATGGCCCTATGAATGTTCTCTTCTTGCATTCTTGTACAGTATGTCTTAATTGTCTTTATTCCAATTTTGGGCTCGTCCGGAAAGAAAACAAACATCTGATCGGTTGGGTCGTCATTGTGAGCCACCAGCACAATTAGGTCACTCCGTGCGGGATGCTTCTCACTGTAATTATAACACAAGGGAAAAATGATTATAAATATCATAATATTATTATAAAAATTATTTTTAATTTCATTTTTAAGCTTATAAACTAGCAGACCGAATGGTAAGTGGTCACTGGTCACGAAAACCTATAGACACTAGACAGCACAGAGGAGCAGGAGAGCTCTTTTTTGCGCCTTTTGATAGACCTCCATGTCATACTCCACTGAGAAAACCTCAGACCTAGGTTTATTCCACAATTTACAAGTGTGTGGTACAAAATATTGTACATATTTATGGTCTATCTAGTACTACTATGTACTAACAAGAAATTATACACCAGCAACATTCACTCCCTGCTGCTATACATGAGTGACTGCCTGCTGTTACGGGTATGTTTAACTGTCGGTCCCGGTTATTATCATTGGATAACAAATGTTTAACCTTCTGACAGTCCGGTTGGCCACTAACCTTGCCAACTATCAACACCGTAGTACAGTAGTGGAGTACATTCCAGGCCTCCTCAGCTGTACAGAGAAACTTGTGCACTGCAGTGGGCTGGTAATGAGTTGTAGTCCACTCCCAACTTTAAACTAAGCATAAGACAGCACAAACATTCATTTTAACATACACAGCGCTACTAATGAGGCTATGAATAATAATATTATTATATGAATTACTATGGTGTGAGTAGCATTACAGATGTGCTACTAAAGCTAACATACCATATGCAGCCCAGAACTATATCACAGTGAAACACAACAGAAAAAAAAAATTTATCATCATCAATAATTATAACAATAATGCTACATAATACGGTACCTAATGATACATGAATACTAGACACCAAAGACAATCATGTGTTTGAAATTAAAAAAATTGTGTCAAGAACCTTTATAATGAATGACATTTTGACTTAAAATAACTGTTAAAATGACAAGGAAAATTTGATTTCTAATGCTATTTTGTTGCTATATTTAACTACTACTACCTGTCCTGTATAAATCATTATTGAACATGCAAGTTCTAGATGGGAAGATAAAAAGAAACATCATTGATAAAACTGTTTCAGAGACAACAAGACTGTACTTGGGTAAGTGGTAGTAGTCTCCCATAATGAAACATGAGTCAAGTGATTTTATCAATATGCAGAAGTATGACTGCTATTATAATTGAGGCATGCATCTTATCCTTCAGGCGACCAACATCGAATAGGAATGTTAACAAGTTTGAGTCTACCAGTTTACTACACCATTAAACATTCTTGCTGTTTTTCATTACCTGCAGCGGTTTTAAGGTTCTTAAATTACCTTGAATATTACCTTGGTTTGTCGCCAAATTGTTCCTTGAATTGCTCCAGGGTTTGATCCAATTCATCTTGTGTCACTAGATATCCGCGGTCATGGCACAACTGCAAATAAAAGTTGTGTCTCTAGATACATAAATTTTCTTCGCCTGTGAGAAAAAAATACTGATACTAATATAAAACGTAAATGCGTAAGTGTCTTTAACCAACTTAAAAAGTTTTGAAATCACCGCATAACCTAAAATAACCAACCTGCATTACAGTTTTTCGAATACGCCATAACTTGTAGGTTTCTGCGTCATCATCCATTTTACTTTTATATCATAATAATATATAGTAAGGTTTCAAAATTGCTTTCAGTGAAATAAACTTCAAAATCTTAAAATTACCGTTTTAAAATTAAAGCCCCAACCAAACTAACCCAAAGAGTATAAACGTATTGGAGTGATTGTGACACTCACATGACATTAATTCTTTGAATGTATTGACAGTTAAGTTAAAGCCTCGGATTGCTTTAGTTTAGTTATTGTTCTGAGGACATCGGTAGTGGTATAATAGGTACTAGGTACATTGTATCAGTAAAATAATGCAAGTTACGCAAAATATAATTTTTATTTCTAAGTTGAGGTTTAGAATATATACTTACATATTATTTTATTTGTAACTAAGGAGAGCTCGCGACTTCACTCGCGTGAAATCTCGTGGTACAGAGAATTTTAAACAATAAAAAGGTGTAAAACCGCTATCAGTTCTTGAGATAAAACAAAGCCTATGCAAGTAAGTTAGTTTACCGATCTTTGAAAATTTCATCAAAATCTGTTAAGCATTTTTGAAGCCTATTCCTACAAAAAAAAAATGCAGGCAGACAAAAATGGTTTTCTGTAGACACTGTGTAAAGGCCAGTGGGCCACCGTTCTCAAAATTATCAGCAGTCTGTGGATAGGTATGGAATGGTATCCCTTTATAGTTTTATACTTTATTGTCTGTGGATGTCTTGATTTGAAGTTTATTAGCAATTAGTATTGCTGCTTGGACTTGCTTGCATTGCACAATTTAATGTTATTAATTATCTTTTAATTGAGCTCACCAGTAACAATAAGATTAAGTTTTCCTTAGAATATTGATAAATCCTGGTAACGAGTAGTAATACAAATTACAATGGCTGGAATAAAAGGTACAAGTGATATTTAAAAATTAAGTCATACCCTTAAGTTTTCACCGTGACTCACAGTGCGATGAAAATATTATTTACAAACATTTTTTTGTTAGTTCAATCTCTAATCTTAAATATTTTTTTTCATGTAACTTCTATGGAATACAGGGTAAGTTCATGTTTTCGTGTACCTATGAAGCGTCGCTAAATTGTTGTCCTACTTATTGCTGGTAGTGGACGTACCTATTTTATTTAATCTGTCTTGATCAAACCTAAAGTTACGAACACCAACAACAACAAATTGAATTTGCAGAGTCATGTAGCATTGTGCATTTTGTACGGTTTGTATCTTAGTCGATTTGTGCTTTCTCTGCTTAGCCATGTGGCTATGGCTTGAAACAACAAATTGACCACTCACTGCCAGTTGCGTCTCTTGCACAACATCTGTGCATGAATTTTCGTCCTAGTCTCATTGTGTCATTATTTAAGTTACTATGTATAAAATACATGTCATTATACATACAAAATTCAAAAGTGGATGGCTACCTGCTGCATATTATGTTCCTACCGGAAGTGCCGCACTTTTTAAACTAAGCTATGTTACTCGTTTAAATGCTCACACAGTAAATTTAATTTTATAATTAAAATTTGTGGTGTTAAAAGTGTGTTTCAAATAAAAACGGGTGTTGTATACATAGCATCATCATGTTTGTTATAACTACTATAATGCATAAGGACTTAGCTTAATACTGAAATTTAAAGGACAAGGATTTACCTATTAAGATTTGAACATTTATTGAGTACTGGCTATTGCCCTCAACTTCACAGTGGTGTGCACAGGATACAAAGATGCCCGTGAATTTTCGCCTGCCTTAAATTAATGTTTCAATAAATAAATAATCCAATATTCGTGTTTTAAAGTATCCTACGACCTTCTCCATGACTCAAACTATCTCTCTACTAAATTCTACCGGTTGTATGGTATAGCCATGAAGGCGTATCAAACAAACAAACCGATTATTGCATTTATTATATTGGTAACTGTGTATTTTCTAAAGTGTAAAAATCCTCTAACTGTACTGCTTAACCTGAGAGAATATTTGAATACTTCAAAAACTGCTGATTTAAAGAGAGAGATAGAGAGAGATGGATGGTAATTATTCCTTTCGCTACTGGAAGGTTAAAACGAATTTAACAGATCCAGTAGCTGGTGTGGATCAGAATGTGTTGTATTAAAAAGCAATATTTGCCATATACATCATAAATGATCAAACAAACTTCTTAGTGAAATCTGATCAATATAAAAATATTGATCAAACATTCATATGTGAGTCGCATCACACAAATTTATAACTATGCAGTTTATTTCAATATACCAACAAGTTGGAAAGTGGATAATTTTTATAAATTTTCATGTTTTAGTTTTCCACTAACAGTAATAAATTCATGTATTATCTATAAAAGCCAACTAGATTCTTAGTAGTAAATGCTTGATGGATAGCTTGCTCAAAATTTTATTATGGTATGAAATGTATAAAAGGCAACAATGTCTTAGAATCATCAAATCAAACCTTACATTTTATTAATGCTTAATGCTGCATAGTGTATTTATCATGCCTGATCACCTTGCCATTATAATAATCGTTTATTTTAAATTTTACAGTTTGGTGTCACTGGCTTTTGCCGGCTCAGTTGGGATGACATTTATTATTCTGGCCTGTGCTATATACAAGTAAGTTCATAGATTTATTAATATTGTATGTTTTGTATAGTGATTTCATCAATTTTGAAATTTGTCTGAAAAATAATTGAATGCATGAGTCTTAACTTTTTCATGATTACAACTTTAGTTATTGTAACTTTGGCTTGTTTAGTTGAATCATGAGAAAGTTGATTTCATTCAGGTGTTTGCTACCTGATCCCCATAATATTCTCAAAGGTGTGTATAGTTCAATTCTGACATGCCCAACACAGTGACTGGTAAACACTAACAGCCTATGGGATATAATGGGTTTTATATGAATATTGTTTTGTTTGTTTTTACATTTTCTGTGACCATTATTGGTTTTGTATGTTTTTACATGCTTAGTGAGGAAGGAGATTCAAGGTATATATTCCAACATTCTGATACATTTTTTAATTTCAATGACACATTGTTTTGCATTGGAGTTATTTTATAGCTTTGTTATGTTTGAAATAAACCTCTATTCCCGGTATTGGTGAGGTGCATTATGGATATGGTAGCTATGGAAGTGATGCATTTCGTATCAAAAAAACCTATTCACTTTACAGACACTATTGGTCGAATTTCCATCACACGCAATTATAGTATTATTTATTCTGTGCTGCGGTATCCTACTCACCCTCCGCCTAGGTCCAAGGGTCACTAGGTGGTCACTGGTCAGGTGACTAGGTGGTCAGCTGACCACCGTATGATTTTTGTTGCGATTTTGATTTAGATACCATACCATACATACCCTCGATCGAGGTTTTACCCATGACTCACCTTGCGTAAAATTCTTTTATCTATCCCACAAATTGAATAAAATACAAACATATATCATTTATCCAACCATACATCCTCAAACTTTGCTATCCTACGATTGTTATAAATTCTTATTAAATATACAATGTATGCAGATTTTGTTGAATCTAATCATGCATGTGTCTATTATTTAGATTTAAATCAATATTTTTTTCAAACTTTCAGATCTTGGTATGCATTCTTCGTGGTACTGTTCTACGGTCTGTGTCCCTTGCCGACCATAATAGCGAAACGGCAAACTGAAACCGCTGACAGCTCAAATTCACCATGCATGGAAACTGCGATCTTTATCACCATGGGCATCTTGGTCAGCACATTCGGCCTGCCCATCGTGCTGGCCCGATCTGCTGTGGTTAGTGTTATTCTTCACCTTACACTTAGCAGTAGTGTTGTATTTCACCATCTAACAAACCGACACTAGGTGACTACAGTCCATAATGTCCATAAAGAACTCTAAATATTATGCTAAAAGCTATTTGTAAATTTTAATTCATTACAGGAATTAGGAAATTAGGTCCAAACAGGTACAGGTACCAAACATAATACAACGACGACGGGTCAAAACCAAAGCCGCAAGTGACGATAACGAGCTGGCGACCGTCTCGAATCCGGGCTTGAAAAGCGTAGTACAATAGCGCTTGTGTACCTCGTCCTATTTGGGAGGTCCGGGGTTCGAATATCCCATATCAACTGTGACTTTCTTAGTTAATGTAGTTGTAAGCAATTAAAAATCACTTGCTTTAACGGGCTGGGAAAACTTTAGGAAATCTGCATGCCCGAGAGTTCTCCATTATGTTCTCAAATGCCTCTGAAATACACCACTGTGTGCTATTACTACATCCTTCTCATTCAGAGAGGAGACCTGTGCTCAGTAATAGGCCGGTGATGGCTTGTGATGTGATGACCTATACAAATAATTCATGTTATTTCAGATTCTTTGGCCCGCTTGCTACTTGACTCTAGTTGGAAATGTCGTCGTGTATTTGACCATCCTCGGTTTCTTCACTATCTTTGACACGGATGACTCTGATTATGCGATGTGGTGAGAAATCTAATCGCGGCTTTGTTGGCAAAAAGGACTATGTTAAAGCAAACTTTCGTATTGTAAGATATAATGTTGTGGTAATTACACTGACTTATTTAAGTCTGATGGACATTATACTGATATTAGTAAATTGAATGTTTTGATTTAAATCACCGTGTGTAGGTATTCATATTTTTTATCAAGTTATTATTCTTATGTTTTCAAGAGCTGATTGTACTGTCGCTGAAATGCAGAGGTGTTCAGGCGTCCTACAATCTGCATGGTAATTGTGTATTATCAAAAACAAGGGTTATTATCCTGCCTAAATATAAACGGTAAGGGATTTGTTAAGACTAAAGGCGATTTTCTTTTTTTTTCGTCATGAGGTCCAAACTGCGTTGTCGTTGAGACGAAAGTCACCAAATAAAAATACTTAAAAAAATTACGTAACATATTACATTACCTTAGAATTAGTCGCTGATTACATAATCAGTAGCTAATCCTGTGGTAATCCTTGATGTCTATGTAGACTGACAATAAGAAAGAAACAAAGCACTGTCACAAGTTGAATTAAAGCCACAGCCAATTAAATATGATATTGTTTTTATATATTTGCTACTATTAATACTACATTATTTTTAGGTTAGATTTTTTTACTTCAGTGGTAAAGCTTAGTTATTGCCCATTAAGTATTGATATGACTGCATTAAACAACCACTGTTAAGGTTAGTGCTAAATGCAAATGCAGCAATGCTGTTGCTGGATGCAAAGCTAGGTTTTTTACACAACAAATTATTAAAAAGGATAAAATATAAATTATCAGATTTCCCCAACCCATCATCTATTTAAAGTTGTATTTGTATTTTGATATTGAGCATGTTCTATGGACTGTAAATGTTTGCGCCACAGCACTTGTTATATTTTTGTGTCTTTTAGTTCTGAAATGTTAGTTCCGACAGAAATATTTAACACAAAATTAGGACATTTATTCACTTCGAAAAAAATATTATATTTGTTTTATTATAGTTTAATTTATTGTATCATACAGTGTGTCCGGTATGGCGATGTAGAAGTCGATTGGACGGTACTAAAGATCGGTCATGGGGCACGTAGGATTTCGTACAAAGACCCGTCGCTACCTGTCTCTGTCGCTCGCGCTTAAATGTTTGCAGCTGCACTCGCACATGTGCGTTTTTTAGGACAAGGAGGCGTAGTAATGTGGTAAAGATTCGCGCTTTGTCTAAGATGTTTATGACAGGAAGTAGGCAAAAATGTCATTGTACGTATTTCTTCGTGCTCCGCGACTGGACTAAACCAATTATATTTTTGTTATAATAGTGCACGCTTCGTCACGGTATAACAAAGAAGTTAACATTTCTGCAGTTTATTGAGGGCTTATAAGTCCTTATTCTATCGTTTTATTAATTAAATTATGTAAACTACGTCGCCTTAAAGTTTCAGAGCCCTTCCAACTACACTATGTATTCTTTGGTTATTCCGATATTAAAAATAGATACATTTTTAGCTTAACTAATGTAACTTTAGAATGTTAACATTGTTTTGTTACTATCATAGATATTGCCGGGCAATGATTGCTTTTTTTATATTTACATAAGTTCTCCATATTTTTCACTATTCATAAAATCTATTAACTAATTAATAAGAACGAAGAATAATCTCGCTATCGTAGAGCAATACTTTTCCGGTATTTTTGTTATAACGACATAAAAACATTCAAATTAAAAAAGTTATAGGTAGGTACCTATTTATTTAATAACCCGTAAGGCATGTTAAAGAATGCTTTAAAATTATGTTTTGTCTAAATCTAAAGTAACATTCCCTGCAATGTATATTGTGTAAATATAGCATTAGAATTGGGTCACAATAAAAATATTATTGAATGCTTGTAACTTTGGTATTTTCTTTTTTACACCCATAATTTTAATATTTAAGGGTAAAATCTTATCTTCAAGCTGTAAAATCAGGTAGATTTTAAACAAATCATATCCATAATGTGTGTTCTCAAACAATCGCTTAAGTTAACCGTTGTTGTACTTTGATCTATGGGCCCACTGCAGGGCACGGGTCTCCAGACAATATAATACATAATGTGATATGGGCTATAGTGTATATAGAGGTCTATGACTAGACTACTTAATAGATATATTCGCATTGGGTCGCGTTTTCGACGGCAGCGGTGCGACAATTCGTTATAAAAGCAGGGTGAACCAATTTTATTTACTCTTTATTGTACAAAACCTTAACTTAAGGATTACAATGGGCGAACTTAATGCCTAGCGGCATTCTCTACCAGTCACCCCTGGAGGAACTTTGTATGCAGTCAGCGTGGCTGGTATCTCCCCGACAGTACTGTCGTCGAAAACACGGCCTTACGTTTTCGTTTCATTACTATTTGTGTCATTTATCCAACAAGATAGAAACTATTATGCTCCGAATGTCAATTTAATCATTTAGTTAGAAATTCTGCAACTCGATAGCAGCTGTGCGTTTAACTTATATATTTATTTAATTTATATACATGCTAAGATGTTTACCGAAATATTTTATTAATTTGATTAAATCAGTATTTCCGGTATGTTCGCCATTTCTATAATTAATTTCTTTACTAATGTTATTATCATAACGTTTTGTTAATAGTCAAACTAGGTCAAACTTGGTACTGAGGCCTGCCATGGGCAAAGGCATTAAAATTTGGGTACCTGGCAACATTATTTCCCAGTTTACGCTTAGCCACCATAGACCATTTTTTGTAAGTTAGCCACGTAACAAAGAGTATATTAAATTCTACGTACTAACTAACATGGGTTTTTCCTTGCGCTTATCCAACTTCCATCAAATTATTCTACATCAAAAATCTCTTTTCGATCCAACATAAATTTATTTTAAAACAAACATTGTAAAACGGAACGTGTATTAATCATCTTCCGGGCGTGCGATGACATTTATGTATGTGTCATTCTGTCATTTCGCTGTTTTCTGACTTTTTTTTATCAACGGGGAAAACTACTGAATTTGTAAAATTATATTCAATTTAATTTGTTTAAAGGCTCGCGTTATACCTAAAACCAAACATGGGTGATCACCTGCCAGCGTGTGTTATCGATGTGGGTACAGGATATACTAAATTGGGGTTCGCCGGCAATAAAGAGCCACAGTTTATCATCCCGTCAGCCATAGCGATAAAAGAAACGGCCAAAGTTGGTGACCAGAGCACTAGGCGGATGACTAAAGCCGTTGAGGACTTGGATTTCTTCATCGGCGATGAAGCGTTCGACGCGACTGGGTATGCAGTGAAATACCCGGTACGCCACGGCCTCGTCGAAGACTGGGACTTGATGGAGCGTTACATAGAGCAGTGCATTTTTAAGTATTTGAGAGCAGAACCGGAAGACCATCACTTTTTGATTACTGAGCCGCCTCTAAACACGCCTGAGAACCGCGAGTACTTAGCAGAGATAATGTTTGAATCATTCAATGTCCCCGGACTATACATAGCTGTGCAAGCAGTGCTGGCGCTCGCTGCGTCGTGGAAGTCACGTACATCCGCCGGCCGTACATTTACAGGTATTGTCGTTGACAGTGGGGATGGAGTCACTCATATCGTACCAGTAGCGGAAGGCTACGTCATCGGCTCTTGTATCAAGCACATTCCTATCGCCGGAAGGAACATAACATCGTTCATTCAATCACTCCTCCGTGAACGTGAAGTTGGCATACCGCCTGAACAAAGCTTGGAAACTGCCAAAGCCATTAAGGAGAGGTACAGCTATATCTGTCCTGACATTGCAAAGGAATTCGCCAGGTACGATTCTGACCCAGGGAAGTGGATGAAGAAGTATACGGGCATTAATGCCATAACAAAAAATCCTTTTTCAGTCGATGTTGGGTATGAGCGCTTTTTGGGTCCAGAAATTTTCTTCCACCCTGAGTTTTCCAATGCTGATTTTACAGTTCCGTTAAATGAAATGGTGGATGAAGTTATCCAGTCCTGTCCCATTGATGTACGAAGAGGATTATATGGCAACATTGTGTTATCGGGAGGATCAACTATGTTCAGGGACTTTGGAAGAAGGTTGCAAAGAGACATCAAACGCACAGTTGACGCAAGATTAAAGCTATCTACTATGTTGTCAGAAGGGCGTATAACTCCCAAGCCAATAGATGTTCAAGTGGTGTCACACAACATGCAGAGATACGCTGTATGGTTTGGAGGGAGCATGTTGGGTTCTACACCTGAGTTTTATCAAGTTTGTCATAGCAAACAAGCTTACATGGAGTATGGCCCCAGTATTTGTAGGCACAATCCAGTATTTGGAACCATGACATAAATTATTTATAAACTAACTGCCAGATTTCAATTCTTAAAACTACACATCAACAATAATGAAATTGTACTTTTAAGTTTAACTTAGAATTTGAATATAAGTAATATAATAACATGATTAGGGCCAGTTTTGTAAGGGTCTGTTAGTAAATTGAATACTTACCAAAGTTACCTTAATTTGACATTGGTTGTGTAGGTTACTTGTATGAAATGTTACTTATGAAATTTTATAAAACTAGCCCTAAGATGGAAGAATTATAGCCAAATTATATTATACTTAATTTACTTATTGTATTAATTTTTCTATACAGCTGGGAAGTGCTTTGTGAATTCTATGCATTTAATGTCTCATTGCATTCCAGCATTTTAATTATTAAAGGCTCTTATTATGTATAATTTTTGTTTTTTTTTAGATCTTCCATTAAAACACTTTGTTATTTCATTGAGTAATTTTGAAAAGAAGTAACCAAGTTTAAAATTAAACAAATACTGTAATATTGCAAGAACTGCTATAATTGTACATATACATTTTCGTTAGTTTATTGTCCGTTCACATTGTAAGCTAACAAAAATGCATCTGTTATAATATTCTGGCGGTTTATAATCACCCTAGAATTCATTTTAAGTGGGTACGCGGCTATCTATACTCACGTTTATTTATCGGGATACGACTAGTTTCGGTCCAATACGTGGGCCTTCCTTAGGAGTTACCGAGCGACGCCAACGCCCGTCGTGCACTGCAACTCTCTGTGACGTCATCAGCAGCCCCATTTGAGTCGCCCTAGACTTGTTATAATCTGACAGTTCATACAATAATCCGGTCCAAATTATAACAGCCAAGCTACGAGTATTAACTGTAGTTATTTGATAAAATACTCAATGTACAGCTTGATGAAGTTTGAGAAATGAGTACATAAATTGGTTTTAAATTACGTAGTAGTGGTTGCTAATGGAATAAATGATTTCTACAATGTTATCAGTCCTTCGAACGACGTGGGCTGCTCATTGCCACTTCCAGCTTGCTAACTCCGAGCTATGTCTGTAACCTTTGTTCGCCTATAAATTTCATCCTTTTGAATTTGGTCGTGTAGCGACATAACTAGCTTTGCTCTCTATAGCACGCTTAAGCTTGCAAGTGAGGCCGATGGTAAAGACGCATACTTACTCGCATACTTATACATCACTGGCAATACTTCAATGCTCGAATAGATTTCACTTCGGGCACTAAAGTAATTTGGATGTTAAATAGTCATAATTTTCCATTCTAAGAATGACTGAACAGATGAGGAAGATTATTATTGTTATTGTTATTTTGAACTATTTTTTTTAGTTGACTGTTTTTAACATAGTATATTACATTTATTAAACTTATATTAATATTTGTATGGAATAAATAAGTTCATGTAATTATTTTTTACAACATAGTAAGTAATCATTTCTACGAATGTTTCACGCTTACGTTGATAATTTTCGAGCGGGCGGGCGCTCACTATAGCCATTTCACCATTTACATACATGAAATAGTTGCATCACTGTAATTTTTAAAACGCCATAGTCCTTGGTGATTGGTCCGTGACCGTCCGCTTCATTTTCAAGTGAAGATCTATGTATCTTAATGGGCTGTAGCTAATGACAGTGAAGCATTGAAATCATTTTGACAATAATAAAAAGGCATTACGTACCTAACGCTACAAGGTGGAATGTTATGTTTATTATTCCTAAGAATTCTTATGATTACACTGTTTATAATTAAAAACGAAATTTAAATAACAAAGTACCTACCTAATAGGTACACAGTAGGTACTTAAAACCTTAGAAGTGCGTTTTAATGATGTGAATTTTGCTGCTTTTTTACAAAAACGATAACTGCGTTAAATTTTCACCACCGCCAGGATTACGAGTTATTAATTAATACAGTATCCTGCACTTCATAAGAATATGTCGCAGTACCCAGCATTTTACGGCATTCAAAGGCGGTCCAATTTAGATCGTCTGCTCTTTTCAATGTTCTCTAATTAATGTCAGCAGCTGGGTGATGCTTTAGAGATGAGATCTCACTTGCTCCAATATAGCAATTTGTTTGAAAGCGTGCTGTAGGTATTGCCTGTATCATATTGAGCACGGCCTGAGCATCAATAGTGATTGGATATTGACTTGAACGTATCGACGTTCCACATGCTAGGTAATGATTCTGTTACATTGTTTGTGCATTCAAGTAAGTACCTGCTAGTTATTTGCAAAAATATTTTGTTTAATTAATTGGAAAACGTTTAGCGTAGGTATATTGAAGCGCCCATGGTAGTGCGACAAGTTTCAATCGTAACTGATTGACAAGCTTAAACTTAAGAATTGCTCATGGTCTCGTTAAAATCGGAAGACTTGAGCGAATCATCCCTAGTTATACTCGTAGTTATACGCGGGCGAAGCATTTCGTAGCATAAATCGTAGATCCGTGTAGCACCTTGTGTAACGGCTAATGGAAAAATTTCGTAAGTGTTTCCGAGTATTGAAAGGCACGTTCTGCTGTCAGTTTCAGTTTTTATACACAGATAACAGTCCCTTTTTGGAGGCCTTCGGGATTCTTAAGAAATATCGACTATCGGGTCTGCTACTTTCCTTCAGTCAATTCTTACTGGAGCAACATCACGGAGGCTAGGCCTCATCAGCTGAACACGTAGCTGTATTGAGCAAAGGTGAATCACTGTCAAGTGTAGACAAGTTTATAACTTTTAATAGCAATGGCATGTTTTGTAGGTTTCTCGGAGGGTTTAGACTCTCACGGTGCTGGCCCACCGAAACCGTCACCGAGAGACGAGATTATTTCGGAACGACGTGACGGCGATCGTTTGTCCACCGCGCCGAGATTTATGCACAGGGACGCCAGCAATCTGGTGGGCAAGGTCGTATGATCGAATGGGCGTGTTTATGCTAGCCGGTGACGGCAGCCGGACGACAGCCGTGGACGCAAACATATATGAAAATATATGATGATGCATTTGCATATTTGCATCTACCAAGCATTCTCAACATCACCTAGGGCGGGATGATAGGAATTGCCATGAGCTATATTAAATATGCCCTTTGTATTTGTATAGGTTAAGGTTTGTAAAATTCTTTGGTAAGAACTGTAGCTATTGAATTTAGTCATTATTATTTTTGTGGTGTACATACCACTTATTGTACGTCATCTTGTTCTCGGGACACCGTTGATGGACAAGCACCGTTAGGGTGCTCAGACGCAACCCGAAATTGATACTTGAGTTACAATCGGGTGTAGCCGAAACTGGAGAGACGGCGTGTTTTCACTTCAGCCCAATTAGCAGTTTTGTGTTTGTTACACGGGAGGGTGATACTGACAGCCACTCAAAAATGTAAAGGGTAGGTATTTGTGTAGAGTGTAGCCGGTCGGTATACATTATTATAGGTAATAATTTAGTACCTACAGGAAACTTATAA
>DWLO01000598.1:0-19077 GCA_018245335.1 Dalla quadristriga | reverse complement strand
CAGGCGGGTTGGTGATTGCAGTAGATGGTAGTTGCTGCACAGAGGACACTGCTGCTGGTTCTCCGTTATATTCCCTTAGTCGCCTCGTACGACACCCGCGGGAAGGGGAGGGGTGGTGACAATTGTATTCTGTTCTGCCGTAAACACTCGGCAAATGTTCCTTACATAACACTAAACGGGCGACGTGATCGTTAGGAGAGGCTAAACCATAGTCCGCCATGCTGCTCCAACGCAGGGCGATTGGCGGTATTTGGTTGATGCGGTCTACAATAATTGTATCGTACCGTACTGCTACTAACTACTAATTGGCACTGTACAGTCACACGGTACCCACAAACTGGACATCCAGTAGCATTTAGTATTTCACTTCGAATTGTTTTGCGCGCCACACCGGCATTTAGCCTGAATCTCTGATTACGAACCGCCGGTAATTATTGACTGGAGGCTGTAGCGCCCAATCTGCAGCTTTCCATTCATTTATCGACAAATGAACCCGACTTTATCATATATCACACTAATATTTGTAGGCTTAGTATATTCTAGCATAGCTGCAATACCTACCTACATATCTACTTAGCTGCGTAGCTTCGATATAATTATTTAAAAAAAATAGCTGAATTAAAAATGGTACCTATGGTGTATTTGTTAAAAAAGTAACGTGAAATTGGGAGCGCACCTCAGCTTTGTAAATGTTTATGTTATGCTAGTAAAATTTTATTAAAGTATTGCATGTGTACTGTATGCTGATTGATATGCTGTAGTTTTAAAATGTCATTGTTTTATTTTCATTAACATCTTAGCGGGGGTAAATTATTGTAAATATCAAAACATCAGTTCACTTTTTCACTACGTTGCTTCTTTTATCAAACAGACAACAATGTATTATTAATAAAATAAGCATCAGAAAGTTTGTATTATAAAAATAATTATATTAATTTGTTTATTTAAGACCTATTTACGATCGAATGATATCTATTGCCGGATCACTATGATATCTCATATGTAAAATATTGGTATTGAATTCATTCGTACAGGTATTGCTTTTTACAAGTCGTCTTAGCATCGTGATCCATTGAAGAACCCAGAAAAGAAAGAGAAAAAAGAAAGAACTAGGTGATTAAAATGGACAATTATGAATGTTCGCACATACAATTATAGAGGCAGCGATAAATAAAGTTAAATCAAGAATAAGCAATAAAATAAACAAACGGCGGGGAATCCGAAACAGTAGATTATACAGAGAAATACACAACAGTGTCGTATATATTACAGTAAACGAATTTATATAATAAGTTTAAACTTCGTACGGAATTCTTTAGCTATTGCTCGTAAATATAGTGTAGCATACATATAACAGTGGAGCGCTTAATCCACAAAGGTAGCGTTGGAACTATTTCTCAGCGAAGTAAATCAGCTTTCTCAGGACAAATAATACGGATAAGAAAAGTTTTATGTTATTTGTTGCAACTGTAAATTCTTACATCTGCAGCTATGGAGAAAGAAGATGCGATAGTGTAGTTACGTTTATTTATCATCGTATCTGTATCTCTTAAGACGCTAATCGCCTTTTGCATCTCTCTCGCTCGCACATTTTAACATTTTCAATTACTGGAAAAGTCTAGGGCGAAAACCATATTTTACTTGCTTCTTATCAGTGACAAAAATTATTTTATTTATTTTTATACACAGATCTAAATTCGCCCAACAACTGGCCAAATTCTTATTCTTCATAAACATAACACAATTCGTGCGTTTGTCAAATACACCCATATGAGGATACTAAATATACGACAGATTCTAAATAAACAACGTTTCCTTAATGGCGTCTGTATGCGGAGCAAATTGAATCAGTCCCAGATTGTTTAATTTAACTCGAAAATATTTGCTACATTGAGCAAATACTGTTTGTAACCGTCATAATGATAGCATCAAAGCTCAATTCATAAAGTTAAGGTAAGGAATTACTGTTTTTTTACTAAGCATTTATTTCGAAAGTCCGAGCTATCTGTGATGAGTAAACAAAGCAAAGTGAAATGCAGTAAACAGTTATTACCGTTGGATACCTCGTAAAATCTAGTTGAAGGGCGTGGAAATAGCTTTTAACCGTCGGCTTGGCCTCTAACCTATTTACAACTTTGGCAAAGGGAGTTCTCCCACTTGGCTAACCAATCGTGTGGGGAGCGGCCGTGCTCCGATTGTTCTTAGTTCCAAACTTGTATCAAAATGTTTGGAAAGCTATGTTGATTCATCACTATTATTCACCGGCCTACTACTGATCAGGGATTTCCACTCGGGATGAGAAGGGTTAGACCATAATCTACCACACTGGTTAACTGTGGTTTGGCAGACTTCACACAGTATTGAGGACATTATGGAGAACCTGTAACATTAACGTAACATGATTTAATGACTTAAAACGTACATAGCACAGAAAGGTTAGCAATAAATTTAGTCGGCACAAAATTTTGCATACTGTAGAAATTTTGATAAATATTGTATGACGATGGCTTTCCTGACAAAACCTTACTAAGGAAAGATTTCTTTCGTATTTTTATGTGTTTGTACTTCTTTCTGCCAAAATGGCATGAGTCATTCTTGAGCCACTGACGTTCTATGCTATATTATTTTGGCATGTAATCAACACGGACAAGACAACGTTCCGATATTTGAACTCGATTACAATGCGTTTATTGTTATGGATACATGAATGGACTAACATTGTATTTTTACACTGAATTATAAGAGTTTAAATATGCCATTTGAGTGAGATAGAAGAAAGATAGGAAGAAAAAATTTAATAAGTTATATGTACATTACATACACTACATCAAACCTAATTTTTTTTTTAACAGGACATGTACCTTATATAAATTCGATTATTACTATTTGCATTTCGATTTCAAGCATTGGGTAGTGACGTAATATTTTTTGTGTTTGAACTGTTATATAGAGGTTCTCATCATTTTATTTTCTTACTCGAATATGTAATCTGCAATTAGCGCGATGTTCAGGTGTTATGTACCTACTACAGCTTATGAGCAGGCGTAGCGAGGCGCGCACCATTCTCAATTTATTTTAGGCCATTACTGTAAATTTATGTAAGAAATGGATGTAATTATTTACAGTAAAATCATGCTTGCATAGATATTTTTGCACAACAACTTATGTACTTCAAAAAAGTAAAAAGCTTAGTTATATGATTGGTACTCGTAGGTATCAAAGGAGTAATGTTTGGTGTTTGCGGGAAAGTACTAAAAATTATATTCACAGATCACATGAAAACTACAATAATAACTTGTAAGACATTAACAATTACACTCTGAATAAAATTGTAAGTAATATGTTTCTTAAATAGTAAAATGTCGGTGCCAAGTCATACTCCTGGACAGTGTACGAGGATTGGGCCATTTTGCAGAAAAATATTATCATTGTGACTCTTATGGAAATTATTTTTGATAATTTCAATCTCAAACGGTATTTCTACGTCATTTAGAACAAAATAATTATAATCCATAACTGAAATAAAAATCCATAATTCAAAATTTTTACCCAAAATGTTTTTTTCATCGTAGTAATTTAAGGTAGATAAGAGTTATGTAATCCATTACGTTAAAAATATTACACATGAAACAAAAAACAACAAGAAATGAAAGTATAAAACGTTTCAAATGAGAGTTACGCGCAAGAGACCCGGCCTTAAACGACAAATAGAAACAATAGGCAAACGTCCAAAAACTCAAGCGTAAGCCTATACAAACATCCACTGCCGAGTGGGATAAAAGGCCTTTTTCTCTACAAATTCAAGGAGCGTGACTATATTTATCGTAAAAAAAATTGAGACCACCCTTAACTATATATTTTATTCGAATTTCGATCATAACCTTTTAAAGGTTGAACGCATTTGGATTACGCATTATTATTACTTAACCAAAAAGGTTTGAGATGAATTCAAATATTGTTATTAAAAAGGCTTTTATCTCGAATTTCCAGATATCCCAGTGAAGAGGGGTAAAAGCTCTGTAAGCTTTACGCTGTTGTCGAAACCGCTCCGGGCTAACGACCCTTTTTCTTGAAAACCTGAGAAGGAAATTTGTTATTTCAATTATGTATCACATCCATAATTTAGTTATAATTGTATTGAGTTCGCCATCTCAATGAAATTTTGCGTTTGGATTCCAACTTTCTGTTAAAGCAACTCGTAAAACTTTTCTTAGGTGACTGTTTTGGCCATTACATGTTAACCAATATTAATTAAGGTCATACTGGAACTGATTTTGAGTACAATACTAGGCACAGATGCGTTGTTACTCATGAGAACTAAGACGGTCGCCTTGCACACGTGTGTCAGCAGTAAAAAAATTATGATCGCAGCGCAAAAAATGCTTCACCGCAGACACTTCTTTGGCTCGGTGTACCGAAACACCACCACGTGTGTTGGTCTGCTTAAAGTAAGGTCCTACTTATACATAAATTGTAGTTCCCGCGATTTTCTGTATAAATACCATAAATATTCAAGGCTGGTGGAAAAATCTTTGGCTGGAATAATGCTTAGCTGTTGGGTTTCACACGGTTTCTTTGCCGCAACTGCACACGTTCAACTTAGCTATGGCTAAGAAGAACAGTTTCCATTCTCTTAAATCTTCTGTGGGGGATTTATTTGTTATTTAGTCCTATTATCAAGAGTGAGCTCTTGGATTTATTTGATGAAGTCCATAAGTCTCAATAGTGCATAAGATGCAGCCGTATAAGTCGTTTCTAGAAGAGTCATAAATAAAATATACAAGGCCGGATTCATGCTGATGCAGGAAAATACCTGTAATGAATCGGGTTGAATCCGGCCAATCCAGCAAAATAATACCTGTCTGGCAATAGTAACTACTTTCCATTAAGGGGCAGGATATCAATTTGCCTATCTCTGGCCCTATCGAGGTACTTTTAGCAACCGTGAACAGACTTTTCCACTTAAAACCACTCACGGCTTTACCTACGGCTACGTTTGGCCGTTGCTGCTTCAAATCCTGGTGTCAGAAGTTTTTATGCCACCCGAAATCCCTGATAATTGTAACAACCGGCCGCCTGCTTAACGTGCCGGGCTCCAAAGCAAGAACTTTTTTATGAGATTTCTTACCTACATTAATCCGTTATGATTGGACACAAGCTCGTCAACCACGAATATTTTATCGATCGATCATAATAACATACTCTATCTGAAATTCGTTTGTCAATCGTAATAACCACATGCAATGACAGCTTTAAAGCGGAAATGTACCATAGTCAAAGAGTTTAAACTGTTTGATTAAGGTACATTTCAGATCCATAGCTAAATAAATTTAGTCAAAAAACCATTTTTATTATGAATCTTTTTCTAAAGGTTGTTGACTTTAGAACGGGCTTTCATAATTGAATGCGTATACAAAATGACGGATCTGTGCTGTTGACGCTAAAGAAATATCTCGTATGGAGTCAGTCCTGGGCGCTGAAACCAGATTATGGTAGACTTTAAACCAGGCTTATATTATTAAATGCGTATAAAAAATGTATTGTACCTGCTGTTGACCTTTAAGAAGTTTCCTTATCTGGATCCAATCCTGAAAATACAATCAGGTCATTCTTAACATAAAAAGGCATTTTCATCGGAATGGTTCAGTTGTAAAATTTCAACTCCATTGAATAACAGGTGGTGGTTCCAATTCAGCTTGCATGATTTGACCCACACACACACTAACGAACATTTCATGCTAAATAAAAGCTTTTAATTAAGTACATACATCATAGTAAATTTTGGTTACAAGCTAAATAACGTACCTTTTCACAGAAATCGGCAATAGAAATAATAAAACAAAAATGGCATAATAGTAGGTGTGCTGTGCACCTTCTACTTCCCGGCGTGTTGATACAGCGGCACGGCTGGCCGGTTTCCCGACGACAAAATGCACTCACGTCTCCGCACACTCGTCGAGTCGTTCGGTTGCACTAATATTATTGATCACGTGTCCACATTCTCTATACCCTTTCCTAGTAAATGTATGTCATCATCATCAAATCACCTCCACCACTGGGCAGGGGACTCCTTTCAGAATGAGCAAAAGGTTTGGTTACGGCCATTGTCGACCTCGACAATTAGTAACAATAACAATAATAATTTATTTGAGAAATAAGTTGGTACACAATTAGGTGTTAGCTTTTTTATGATTTTTTAGATATAAAAAGCAAATGAGCATGCAGTCTAACCATCCACTGTCGCTGTTTGTTAGTAAGTCCCCTTTCCTTGGTAGGTACCACTCGCTCCCAGTCTCATCTCACACTAGCTAGTACTATAATAAGGAATACACAATGTATTTTTTGATATTCATTTATTGTAAATAATTATTATCATACACAACATAATGGAACAATATGAAAAACTTAAATGACGAAAACCACATTATTTACAACCAAAAATACTCAAATTGTTTTGCATTTAATTAGTAAGATGCAGATATCCATTGCACAGAAAGCCACCGTCAGACGGACGCGGACCTTAAAAACGTCTCATAAGCAATATTTGAGTTTGCTAAAATGAATTGCCAGGGCTTCGACGCAGCGAAAGTTAATTTCACGCCCTGGAGCCCCTGCTTGGGCTCATTTCGCTTGAACAGTCCTTGCGACAGACGCCATTAATCACGATGCAGACAAATGTCATTAGTTTTCTTACCAACCATTGCAAGCTGCATACTAAACAGCGTGAAGCAAATTACCTTCGTTAGGATTTTATTTACTTTCTTAGGGAATACTGTTAAAATGTTCGACAAAGTGACAGTGAAAGGACTTCAGCTGATTTTAGCCATGCAGCGGACGGCTTGAACAACACATCCATAAACTCTTGCGTATTTTTTCACATCCTCATCATATTTCGTTTTGTTGATTGGAATTATATTAAGTAAAAAAATCATATATAGCTTTAATTTTGACCAGATTATTCCGACATAAACCTAAAATAAAAATTTTTACAAGACAATATTTTTTTATGTTCATTTCTATTGACGATTTTAAACCAAAGATTTTTTTGTGAAATCAAGTCTGATTAAAACTATTCTCTCGTCTCGTCCGTGGCGCGTTGTTCAGTGAACCTGATAGACGAATTGTGGGTACCTGGTTCAATCCCCAGTCGGGCCAAACATTTATTTGGTAGCTAAATGTTTGTACTCAGGTCTTGGGTGTGTTAAATTGTGTTGTCTTCTGTATGTGTTCCCCACCCGCAACAGGGAATTATAGTGTGGGGGTGTGACTTTTCTCTCAAATAATACATAATATTAATATTATTCTTAAATATATTTACTATGACCTCGGATAAGAAAATGCCATATTTCACATATAATTATGTTCATCCCAGGCCCAGGGTTCCTTGGAAAGTTGCTGATCTTCTTTAGTTACAGCCCATTACATACATACAGCCATACAGCCCACTGCAGAGCACGAGTCTCACACAATACAATTCAGTACAAATAATAATATTACATAGGTACACCAAAATATAGAAATACACTAAAAACAACTGAGTATAATTTATACAAAATGCGGTGTTCACGTGAAAAAAACATTCTCTTCCTGTCTGTATCATAATTATTGAAACGAGATATTTTTATTTATTACAGTTTGACTATGCAGATATAATATAACGAGGCTAGGTCTCCTTCGTCCGTTTAATGTAAAAAAGTTAAAACTTTCTTCAGAATTTTTCACCGAGCACCCGCAGATGACATGCGAAAGTTTCCGAAGTTGCCCTATAAATCATCCGGATCTACCATAATGTGAAATATTAGGTACATTGAGGAAATCCTAATCCACTTTTCACATAAAAACCAGCGAGGGCCTAACTTTGTAATCTTGAAAGAGTTTGAGATATAGGAGTTGAAAAGGGCTGCTTTGTAACCTTCTTGTATAACGTCAGTTGTACATGCTGTGAATGCTCTGTTAATAAAACTTTATAATTATACGAGGCTCCGCCCGCGTAAAATCCCCTTATTTATCCCACAGGAACCGTGAGTTTTTCCTGGATAAAGCCCAAACCCTCCGGACCATAAGCTATATCTATGCAAAAAAAGCACGTCGCTCTATAGCAGCGTGAAAAGAGACAAACCTTCACAGTTATAATATTAGTATTAATAACATAAGCATCGAAAATCGTTATTATTTTCAAGAGTAATAATTTCCGTTGGATTTTCGATATAAATGCGGTTCATAATGTGTAGTTGTTGCTAGGTTTTATCCTAAGTACATCGTGGAGTATGACAATGCCCAGATCTAAAAAAACCATTTCAGAATAAGCAATCAACGAAAGTGACTGAGAAGTTGGAAGTTTACTTTCTCAGTAACGTAACAGTGAAACTGACATGTTGTTGCTACTAATCGTATACGTTGAGTCAAAGTTAATTGATTCTTTAGTTAGTTATTATGTAAGAAAACATTGTATATTTTCCAAAAAATAAAAAAACAATCTCTGAACTTTCAATTTCCATTTAAATTCTCAATAAAGAAAATTTGATTTGCATACCAGGAGTTTCTTATAGCTTAAAACCATTTACATTGACCAATGACAAACAATTATTTGCGAACCAAAAAAGAAACACTAATAAATTTAAGGGAATGGAGATAAATAATTCGAGTTTTGTTACTGGAGAAAGAAGATTCTTGAGTACAAATTCAGCAGTAGCCTTCATTAGCGCGAGACAAATCCTTTCACTGGTATTTCTCGTTCTAATTGCTGCATTAGGAGCGAAATGAGCTATTATACAGCTGCACAACCCGGATCTGTTTTATTTAAACGCTACTAGGGAGCACAATTGCTAGTTTTAAACCCCGCAAATTAAAGACTTTCTGGAAGACAACAGACATTTCACAGACGCCTTTTATGTCGAGTTCTTTTGTCTTTTTAAATGTTAAGTTTTATTGTTTTAGGGGTCCGTACCCAATAGGTCTAGGCAGAAGCCAATAAATAATTGTTCACCCGTCTATACGTCAGAAGACAACAATAACACAATTCTGTAAGAAATCTTACAGAAATTTCGTATAAATATACGAAATTCATACTGAAAATGTTACATTCCGTACTGCAAGAAGAACGTCATTAATATAAGAATCATCATTATAAATTGTGCACATGCATGCAAAGGAGTGAGATATAAAACTGTGAAATATCGAAAATACTTTTATACTGAATTCATTGAAAGGAACTCGCATAATGATAATATTTCCTTTTCCTAGTACACTTTATATAAATTTGGATGAGTGACGGATATCTAAAATAGGTATACAATAGGTAGGTATAGAATTAGTACACTAGATATAGGTAAACACAGATAGACACTCAGAATAGAATTTCTGAGTACCTATCTGCGTTTCGTACCAGCTGAATACTTCGAGAAACTGTCTAAACGTACTTGCGTACGTCACCCGTTCGCTACAGCACCGTAAATCTTGTTTACTTGCCAAAAATAAAATTACATCCGCATCAACAGAATATGGCGATTCTTCACTATTCTACTATGCAGTTTTAATTTGTTGGTTGTATGTGTATTTGATACTGCGAAGACATTACGAATCGATTTAACGTAATGTATTTTATTAAAAATGTTATAAAACCTCTTCTTTGTGGCCAGTAAGTACTCATGTTCAACTCTCATCGACCCTGTTTGTAGTCGGTTATATTCTTCATTTCCAACTTTCTATTTTGTTTGTTATTATTTACAACGTATAATTCCAGTAAGACAAGTAAGAGTGTGGCTTGGTGGAAAGTGTAGTGGCTGTCTTGAATGTCAGAAAAGGTCACCCGGATACGTCTTAGGTCAACGTCTGCCATCTAATGATAATAACCGTGACTGACTGATTTTGTGTGTGCTTTTCGGAGCACAGAAGCACTAGCCTTCGAAATGGTTGAACCTAAACAATCCAAAGATACGTTTCATCCCGCTTTGTCCAACAAGAATTCATGCAGTAGACGCGTTGTTAATTTGATATTAGCTTTATGAGGGACTCTCACAGACCGCGAACGCAGTGCGAAAATACCATTGAAGAGCTCTGAGCATACTTTAACTGTCTGGACTGGTTGCTCTTTCATTGTACTACTTTAATCCGATTTATTATGAGTTTCGTGCTTTATATTCAATGCTAAACTTAAGACATGGGTGGAAGTTACGATTTTTTATTAAATTTTATTTGGAACGTCTATCAACACTGAAGCAATGAGAAGGAACTGAAGATCTTATGACTAATTTACACCGGTACTAAGGGTTGGTACTTATTATGTTTGTGTAGCTTTAAAGTTTACACACTCAGAAAATATTACAGTTTAATAGATATTAAACAAGTTTAGTTATGTTTTCGTCGCGTCCAACCATGTCTCAGCTGTTTTCAATGAGTTCCTACTTTTTATCTAGGCAATACGCATGGTTCCTGGCGGATAGATGAGGGTGTTTTAAACAAGCGGAGCAGCGGTCTCGTTGTAGTTTAATTTTACTTTTGTGGATGGAAAATTTTTTTATGAATATTTTTGTAATGTTTTTTCTGATTCTTAGTTATCGAACATTTTTTATACTTAAGTTTTTTTAAAACATTTCGTTCTGCTATATACTTTGTGTAACTTGACTACCGGCAACAACATGTTTATACTAAGTACAATAGTCATAAACTCTTGCTTAAGATGGGTTTTCTTTGGTTATCCTACTCTAGGTATATTTTCTTTTACAGTCTTGTTTCCCAGAGATGGAACGGGGTAAAATTTTAATTAGACTTTCCTTGCCCAAATAAGCTTTTGTGATAAATGGTCTCATAAGTTTTACGAGTAGTAGAATTTTATGTGCTCATCAGTTTACGTAGAATTTTATATTCTCTCTTGTCTGCGCATGGTGCATCACTCTTATAATATAAAAAGAAACGCTTTATATTAATACAATATTTTTTTATTTATTTCTTTGTTTATAGCTTTATAAATGAAAAACATACAAATTGATACACTTACAGAGGTTCGCTTTTACAAACAATATACTTTCTGAATACTTATGAAATGCTACATATGCTATACAAACAAAATACTTCAAAGAAAAAATCATTAACTAAAAATGTATTTAATGTAGGGATTTTCCAGGTGTGCAAAATGAACAATAAAGAACTAAAAATCTAACTAACTAGAAAAACACTAAGAAACCACGGATTTCCTCACTTGGATTTTACGCATTGCATCCGGCTGATATCGAAACCATAGTCATCCATAAAATTCCAGCTTAAAAAAAAACCTGTACACTCCACGCTAAATTTTGGGCGACTTGCCAATAGCTCCATTTTCAAACTTAATAAATATAGGCATTACGGTAATAATGGACGGTAAATTATAAGAGAGCCAGTTACATCATTAAAAATAATTAAATAAGCAAACATTTCTACGGCTACACATTTACAAACCAACAAATACAAACTCGACGGATTTCTATTAAACGTATCCAAGACCAGGCAAAAAATATACAAATTAATTATATTCCTCTATATTCTCCCCGAAATGAGTATGTAGGATGTTATATCAAAACGTAAAAAAAATTCAAAGTCACCTGTTTGTTTTATTTAAAAACAAATTACGTATCCTATTAGGGGATGCTATCTATTTTGATACTCAGACGTCACACGTCCACGTTAATTTTGGAAACAGCAAACCCGATTTCTGATTACATGATCAATAATGTTAGTGCATTTAGGTGCTTCGCCGAGACTAGGCGCCCGACGCAGCGTAAGTGCATATTGTAGTACCGAATACGAGGCTCCGTCCTGCATAAAGGACTTGTTATTCAAAAGCAGAATATTGAGATAGCATGTAAGACTAAACGCCAAATTTGGGGCCGTATCAATAAATAAAAATAAATAATGAACGCTTTCACACTTACACCCCCGCACTAGGATTCCCTGTGTTGCGGATGGCGGACACATACATACCCGAGTACAAACCTTTATCTGTCAAATAAATGTTTGCCCCGGCCGGGGATTGAACCATGGTTCGACAGTCAGGGTCACTAAACCAATAATACCAATAGCGGTAAAAATATCACCTACCGTGTAAAAATATTGAAAAGTTTTTTAAAATTTTGCACAATTTGCAGAGAATGGTATCAAGGACCTGCTTTCATTCACATTTAACTAAGGTAGTATATAGCAAAGAAATTATTTGTCACTCAATGTCAACATATTGGTACCAAAGCTTTTAGTAGTAAGAAGGTAATATTAACCACTACTAAATTCTAAATACTAAATTCAAATAAATGCAATAAATAGCTGTTATAACTTATGAATAACTTATAAGATCTTTATACTATCTTTATCTTTATACTTATGATATATAATATCTTATTGCGCACAACATTTAAGGGACCCGATTGGATATCTGATATACATTATCTGCCTCTGAAAAAATCCATATGTAAACAGATTTTGAATCTCAATAAGGAAGTAAAAGTCAAAAACATTTCGTCGTAGCCTTACACATGCCGGAATTCACCTCTCAAAATATCCGATTATCCGAGGGGTGTCGGTGCTGACATCAAGATAGATAACTTTATTACGTATACGTTTTATTACGTATGTGTCCCGGGAAAGCGACCAATTTCTTGATTTAATAAAATAATCAACACATTTTACTTTCTACGAGTATAGCGGGTTAAGACTACCAATATTATTGCCAAATAACAATAATTAGCTGCGTGTTTGGGCTTTGAACTCCGAACCCCCGAGTAGGAGGCCGAATTTTAACCACTAGGCTATCATCACTTCGTTACTTCGTTACGCACCAATAAATTAACTGATGTCAGCTTGATTGAGATAAACAAGCATTAGGTCTGCAAATAATCAGATCTATGTACGTGGATATAATTTAGGTAGGTACGTATTCATGATGCGTCATTACGGTCAATTTCTTCATTACCTAAAACTAGCTCTACCTGTGGATTCGTTTTGGATACTAAAATTATAGTAATACTGAAGATTTAAGACAAGATTAAGACTTACTGACAATGAGTGTTACAACAATTATTATTATTCAATTATTCATGAAGATATCGGCGTTTAAAAAGTTAAAGTATACTGTAATTATTAGTAGCACAACTTTAAGTGGGATGAAGAGTATCTTGTAAAAAACTGCCATCCAGATTTGAAAACAGCACTTTTATTTTCGAGTCAAAGAGACAGAGATTTTAAGATCAATATGTAAATGTGTTCGCGAGTGCACGCGGCCGGAGGCGAGAGTGCATTTTGTCGTAGAAGAGAGTAGCAGTGAGATACGAATTGCCACTGGTTTTATATAACACTAGATTTTACCCAAGCGCGCCGCCCACATACAATTTCGTCTTTTCATACTCATTGACATCCCCGATTCTCAGTCCTATGTTAATTCTATGAATCTTGTATTTTAATAACACACCACCGTAAACAGTTTAAAAAAATTAATTAAGTATGAAAAATGTTCGAAATGTTCGTTGACTACTGTTTTAATTTATTTCGACAAACAGTTTTTTCCTGTCTTTCAAACTTGAAATTGTTTACAAGGAAAACAGTTTTATCAGTTAGGCGTTTCACAGACAACCGTTATAAATTGGGCCCATAAACGTCAATAGAATTACTAAGTATGATATTTGGAACATTTAAGCAAACACTATAAAATAATCGAACCTACCAAAACGCAAGGAGACAACTTAAGCGAAACCAATCCCAAAGTATTGTTGAAGAAGAGTGAGATGTCGTATCGGACGGAATATAAGTGCGGGCGAGGGCCATTTACGTCATCCGGTGAACAGTCGGGAGCGAATATAAAAAATACTCCCAAAAATACTGTATTATCCTTCCAAACTATTCTTCTGCTTTATCCCAAATACCCACAAATAATGTGTTAAGAAAATTATAATTAATTAAGGAGAGCATAGACAGAATAAGTTATCATTTGAAATTGAAGTATCTATTGAATTATAATATTATTTTAAATGAAACTAAAATAACTAAGACATTGTTATGTTTATCAGTAGGTGAAATATTTTAATTAAATTTCTCTGGGGAATAAAAATCTTTAACCACTATTCGGATTACCGATTAAAAACGGTCGTCTGCATTACCCTGGACAGTGGCATGTCCCGCGGCATTAAGCTCTGTTTCCGTGGCTAGGCCCCGTAAGTTCGGATTAATTTGTGTCGGATAATGACTCGCAGGGTCTTTGACGATTGGATCGGCCGTGTAATACGGATTGTTTGTCGTTTATTAAATATTAACTTATTTCTTTAACAAGGATTTTACATGATTTTCAAAACAATGTCACATTTATTATTTTTTTTTTAAATCTCGTGTTTATGTCGTTTGTGTACGTATATGCCAACAGCGTGCTTAGTTTACTAGATTGTGCAGATTTGTATTTGGTGGAGTCTGGTAGTGTATGTTTTTCTAAATAATAATTGTCAAAACCCATGAAATTAAAATTAATAGCGTTAAAATATACATCTTCACCATTACAACCGTTCTTCTATTTTAATCCATCAAGAAGAGAAAGAGATCCGGGCTGTGGAATTATACAATAGCTCATTCCGCTTCTAATGCTGCAATTAGAACGAGAAGTACCAGCGAAAGGATTCTTCAGAGAGGGATTGTCTCGCACTAATGAAGGCTACTGCTGAAATTGTTCTGAAGAATCTGAAGAAGTTAAATACAATTTTAACACTACGAAATAGTACTAACTCGTTTTGTGTGACTCACCTTTAAAAAGGGAAAAATTCTTTCTCCAAAGAACCTGGGAACGATTTTAAACGAAGCCATGGGCTAAGGCTAGTTTTAAATAAAACACGTACCTATTACTTCCCGGTTTTCCATTAAATTGTTTCGTCACCATCATTTGATTGAATAATAAAACGCTTTGACACATGTTTTAACGTATTTATTTAAGCTATAAAAATGTAACATATTTTAGCTTATATTTCAGGGGATGCCTATTTAAAATTCAATGTCATAATATGATTCAATAAAATACTGTCAAACACTTTTACTCAACAGACATTATGATTTGTGTTTCAGATGACCTACTAACAGACATTGATGTTTTATTATTTCAATTAAGATGATGATTAAATTCAAGCAACAAACAACATACAACGGTACTAATGACATCAGACAGCTAAGTAGGTTTCGGAAAGTAAAAGACGTAGAAGTAGTACCATCGTTCAAAAGTTACACTAAAGAGGGTGGTTATCAACCAGGTGGCTGACTATAGAATGTTATGTTCTAAATGTTGTGCCGAACCCCAGTAAATATTTAAGTAAATAGTAGTAGCGAATGTTAAGTAAGAGTTGCGTCTGTGTTGATTAATTAACAAAGAGCTGTTGGACTGCAAACAAAGCTTTCTTGCGGAAAAAAAGTTTATTATATTTCACGGCTGAATTATAAAACTGAATAAGTAAATCTCATACATTCGTTTCAAGCGCGTGACACTGAGTGCACTTCACGTCGCACAAATTGAATTGCCCGTACATAACACTACGAGATTGCTTACACACGAGTACTTATGACCGACATTATAAAGTGACTAGCTGTTGCCCGCGGCATTGCCTGCGAGGAAGTACTTACATACGTACGTACTTTAACTTGAAAGTTAAATTCTTACTAATTTTTATAGTGCTTGCTTCAAAATCGGCGGATTTTCAAACAACCTTTCAACCCTATTTAATCTACTTAAGGGTGGAATATCATAAATACTTCGATAGCAGGAGGCTATGTCATAAAAGGAACCCATTGTCCAAAATACATGATTCTAGCTTCTGTAGTTTAGGCTCTTCGATGATGATATCAGTCAGGACATGTCTCTTTATATAAAGATAAATATGGCTATATGGGAAGTGCCTACAGCCAATAAACTTCCTAATGCTGGTCGCAGGTTCCTACGGGTGTAGGTAAGTTGCCAACTCAAGTGTCATATTATTATATTGTAACATATTCAATAAACCAAACTTAACACTGCTACCGTGTAGTTTACACACCTTTAAAATGGCGCAGCCGGTTTAAAGCTTCCATAATTCGTAATGTAAAACGTGAAAAATATAATACAAAATAGGAACACACAAATTTAATGTAACAAAAGTTAAGTATACGTACAAAAGTGATAAGTGGAATTAGTTTTGCGTCCACCGCCGCCATTTTCGTTTGAAAACAATTTGCAAAACGTTACATCACGCAATCTCAGTAAGGAATGGGATAGTAGAAAGAACGCATTCATGATCTACTATGAAGCTTGCGAACTATCAAAAAAGGATCAAAAAGTGCAAATCAACATTGAATCCACATTATTCTCTTTCACTTTCAACCACGCCCGGCGTTCTTTTGTCGATCACGCAATACTGATGCTGGGGTATGAGGTCTTCTTTCTAAATATTCCACTGAGATTTAACATTCAACAGTACTGACCCAATACTTTGTTGTGCGAATTTTCCGAACACAATCGACGACATTTCTATTTCGTCAGCAAATAAACAGAACGAGTTTTTAGAAAACGGAAAGGAATGTCGGTTAACGTTCCCCGCTGTCCCTCGGGATGGGGACACGTTCCGTTCCCAGTGTTGAGCTGCTCAGCTCCCAAAGACAATTTCGCTGTTCTTTCCCCGGATTTAGAGATCCCATACAGCTGACATATAATTTCGATACGATACTGGCGCTCCCCGAGTGTCGGGATGAAAGCGATTGGGAATTATTGTGAAATATGGGATCTTGTTTTCGTTTCGCTTTGAAATCTACGAAAAAACGGATTCAGCTGAATTATATGATCGGACAGAGCTTATGATTGGTTATATATATTATATAAGGTGATTTTACTCATGTTATTACTCAAATACGAGAATGTGCTATGTGGATTTCCGTTTGTGTCATAATGAATTGATCGTGAATGGATTGAAATCACTGACATAATAAATAATACTGTTGTTGTAACATATTAATAATGTTCATAAGTTTCTTTCAAAATACAAAAACTCATAGGTAGTTAAACTATAAATGCTTTGAGCATTAAGTCCGCCTTTTGTACTAAACGTTATTCAAGTATAACAAAGATTAAATAAATAATTAAATACACAGAAAGAGTAAGGACTGTTTTATATCCCCATGACTTCAACTTATTGACGGCCCACTGCAGGAAAACCCGGTGCGTACTGCACCACGATGCTCCAATATGCGTCGTTGGAACTATCTTAGGACAACGCGAATATTGGAAGTTCTTTGGCCTGCTTCCTCACAGCTAACCGACTGTTTTCTAACACAGCTGGAACCAACTACTGGCCGTGCGCTCCGGATGGTTTTTTAACTATATGTTCCGGTCAGACTGGTGTGGATGTCGGTTACACAAATACTGCGACCACCTCAGTCTTCGGGGATAGCAACGCAGCTGTGGCCAGCTTCAAATAGGGCTAAAGTACTAACGATTACTAGCTTGTCAATTACTTATTACTAACAGGACTAACTTACACTTACAGTCCTAACTTCCACAGTCCGATTACTTACCAGTATTAACCCACTATTATTCCTATTAACACCTGATAATAATACTCCCTCCGTACAATCCGATTCGAAGTTTGTTACAGATACCTACCCATGGGCGTCAGTGGTTGGTGGAACTGCGTGCTCGTTTTCTATCCCCACGTTAGACAAAAAAAGCACTGGAACCGCCCATGAAACTGTCACCCTCACCCAAGTGCGCCTGAGCTTGCTTAACTTTGACAATTGGTTAAAAGTTTGTATAACGCCGACGCGGTATGTAAACGGAAGAGTTATACATACTATTTGCCGATGATGATAGATCAGCATAATATACAATTAGATATTAATATAAAGCTAGAGTAGCGCGTTATTCCTTCACTTTTGAATGTAAAGATAGCGGTTTTTTGTCAAGTCGTAACAACACTTTATCTTCAACTTTTACGTGACAATGCCCTATAAGAGGGTTCTTAACTAGACATAATAATCATAGGCCATTAGGATAGCCCATGTAACAGATCTGGTATTACTGGTATTGGCGGAGATAACGAGAACGCCTGAATATATTTATTCTAATGAAAGTAATTTGTGTTCTTACCATTTAGTATGCGACACGTAATGGTTGGTAAGAAAACTAATGATATTCGTCTGCCTGTTGATTAATTAGGTCTGTCGCGAGGACTGTTCAAGCGAGATGAGCCCAACCAGCGGCTCCAGTCCGTGAAATTGACTTTCACTGCGTCGAATTGCTTACGCAAACATTGAGCTTTTCATGGTCTTTAAATTGCGTACTAGTCTTTGGACTATTGGAGACTTTGGTCTCCTACCCGATCGGGAGGTCTAGGTTTTAAATCCCAGGAACGCTCGCACCTATAATTTGTTAAGTGATGTTGTGCGCTATAAGTAATTGAATATTATCTGCTTTCGGTGAAGGAAAACATGCAAAACAAAACAGGAAAGTATGCATGCCCGTGAGTTCTCCATGATGTTTTCAAGGTGTGTGAAGTCTAGCAATCCGCACCATGCTAGGCCAACAGTGGTTGTAGTGATGATGATGAATATATGTTCAAATTCAAAATAAGATTTAGCTCGCAGCGTAGGCGGGTGCCACTGCGGTATTAGGTCAGAGCTCGAATTCTTAAAAGATTTATCTTTAACCACAAGTTTACAAAAACAACAAAATGAAGCTAAATACAACACTTTAAAAATAAAGAAGGTTACCCACATAACTCTAAATGATTTTATTGCCATATAGTAGATTTTAATAGTGACAATGGCAGCATTAAGTTCACCGCATTTATTGATAAAGCGACATGGCATAGCGGCTATTCATTAGTGGCGATCGGTCATGCCTTTGCGTATCTAGTAGTAATGTATTGTATGTCGAGTGTACTTAACCCTCAACCCGTTGAGTTTGAAAGCCAAGCATATACAATAAATAAATACGGTACAATAAAATTAATACGTAAGCGATGATAGCCTCCTCAGGATATCTGGGGTTTCAATTCTCTGTCTTTTAGGAGTTATATGCGTTTTAAGTTTCAAGCATTTAATATCACTTGACTTGAC
>DWLO01000597.1:0-19087 GCA_018245335.1 Dalla quadristriga | reverse complement strand
CAATTATTTCACGGCAGAAATGGGTGTGGCGGTGGTACCGCCCCGGGCGAACCGTATACAGGCTCTACCACCTACCAAACCATAAATTTAAACTACCAAACTATATACTACCAAACTATACATTTTTTCCAAAATCTGTGAATGCAGGTCAAAATATTTTCTTAAGTTAAGGATGGTCTCTTTAGAACGTTTTTCCGCGGCTACAACTGTCAAGGTGCCCTTACTGCCTCGTCTCAAAAGTCCATCCTGCAGGTATATGTGAACCTAAAAAACATCGTCCTAACATTTCGAAATAAATGTTAAATACAACAAACAAATGTTAATACAAAAATTAATACGATAATAAGGGCTACAAATAAATCTAGTAGGCCTTATTAACCACCAACAAAGTGCACGCGTATGAAAAAAAACAATACGTTTACGTTCATATATTTAACAAATAGTTATATCTATACCCGACCATTGATAAATGCTATCTATATTCTCTACGGTTAAGAATGGATAAGATATCTATTTGAATCCTCCCTTACGTTCCGAACTGCGCAAGATAAATACTCCGAAAAACCATAACACATCTAATGTTGAGTTAATTTATATATTTTAAATAGCTAAATTATTTTTAACCTAAGCATAACATAAAAATATGAATAATAATATATTCTTAGGGTAAAATAAATGAACTAAATATTCAGGTGCACAACATTGCAAAATTACAAAAAACAACCTTTTGGTTTAGTTTGCCGTATGGTTCCCAAAACGATCCTTATATGAGACACTGTTAATTGGAGCTATAATAAAGGGTGTGTTCATTTTTGAAAAATCATTGGGTGCGATATCCTTCTAGAAACATGCTTGTTCCAAAAATGTAACGATGCAGTTTTAGTATTTATAAAAGTCGGCCCCGAGACTCCTTTCAATATTTTTGATTTCAACATTTTGATATTCCTCGTAGTTGCTGCGGATTTGGCCTATCTAGTTCACTTATGACATTCAACCTGTATGAGTGTGAGAAAGTATGAGTATAGTGAGGCCTAAAGTACAGAAGAAAAACTAGAGTCTGTTTTTGGTAATGGCTTTTACGAAGATAGTCTAGATGTTAACTACGTCATTCTTATGTATAAACATACCTAGTCGTACCTAGCATTAATAGCCGACTGCGTGCGTAGACACTTAAGGTAGAGACTAATGATAGAGAGCGATGTTTATTTGAAAGTAATAAAGGCGCAAAGTAAATAATATAACATGACAAAGTAAGAGTTTCGTATTAGACTGAGACTAAGTATGTTTGAGAGAGTAATGTACCAATACCAGCAATAAAATCTTTCTTCAGGTTTAAAAAAAAAACAGAAAATGCTTTTGAAATCCTACCTACTTTTAATAAACCTGTACTGGCATTGGATTATTTATGAGCATAATATTTTAGATTAGCTTTAGAATTTTCCTCCACAAACCTACCGCCTGCCTATTTCAGAATCAAAAACAACATTCGGTTTTCCCGGCCGAAATGCATAAGTCAAAACGGTTATTAAAATGCAGTAGCACGGCGAGGCGGGCGCGGGTGTCAGATGAGGCGGCGCGGGGAGTGCGGGGGGTGCGGGGGTGCCGGTGCAGGGTGCATGCACCGTCTGGCGCGGCAAGGGCACGGGGGCGCCGCTGCAGCGCCCTTGCCTGCCCGCGCCGACCTGCGCCCGGCCGACCTCTGCCGTCCTATGTGGGCGACACCACGCGACCACCCGATATCTGAATACGTGCATAAAAACTTAAGTTGTTCATTTCATAATACTTCAAGAGCATTGTGTATGTTATTAAGTAAGTCTTAAAAAGTTGTACTTTTGGGGAAAATTATAAACTTAATTAAGAAGGCTTTAATATGATAAAAAAAATGCAACAACAATTATTGCCATTTTAATCTATCAAAAATTAGGTATATGAAAAATAAAACAAGTCTTAAATGTCTGTAATTTTATTGTCAATAATGATATCAAAGCAATTTTTGAAAAGTCTGTCTAGACTTTTGCAATCGTTAAAAATGTTAGGATGTGCGAGAGGTCTGGTCCCATCGTTAGATACATGTTTTAAGGACTTCGGGCGCCTACGGAACCTAAGATTAAGATACTAGGTATTAATAGACCGATCTCAATTTCGCCCTCAAGTGCCATACGAGCTGATACGCGCTTACGATGAGGTCAGCATCTTAAGATCGGCGCTATTTAATAAAATTATATCAATAGCATTTCAAATTATATCGCTCTCAAGACCAGTGCCTGAAATTACATCATAGAAGAGACAATTTTTTTGTTTTTTTTAGTATATCTGGTTTCTAACTGATTAATTATAATTAAAACACGTTATTATCACACCGATGCCCGATTTCACCAACCCCTCTTCGTTGAATGAAAATAACACTTATAACTACTTCCATCAGACACTTTGTAGTCCGATGTAAGGCAAAAAAGTCATAAATTATGAAACAGAACTTGCAAATGGCGTATATTTCGTTGTTGCTGACTCTACCTGCGCTGCAGTGTCACAGCAAGGACGGCGGGTCACCGTCGCGCTACGTCATGTCATCGCCGAGACCGCTCACTTATGAAACAACGTCGTCCTTTTGTCACACTTTTTGACGTTAAAGTATACAGTACTACGAGTAGGTATGTATTTAAGTCTTAAAATTTTTACATTGGCGTTGTGGCGCTACAGACAGGCGCATTCAGTACTTCATGTGCTAATTATTGCTCGTAATTGTTTTCAATGCAGCCACATTTATGTCAATTTCTTTTTTCATGCGATTACGCTCATATCAAATAGTAGATAGATAGTTTCAGTCGGACAATTGCAACATCGGTTGTATCACAAGTGCGATGCAGGCCTTGAAATACATGTTTCAAAGTTTTTTGAAGCTACCTCCCGGTCCACTGCTGAGCATGGATTTCCTCTCAGAATAATAAAGATCAGGCCAGAGTCCACCACGCTGCCAAGCGCGGATTAGCAGACATCACATGCATTTGAGAATATTATGGAGAACTCGCAGGCATGCAGGTGTTCTCACGATGTTTTCCGCTTAAAGCAGGTGATATAAAACTTCCTTTGAGGAGAACGAAAAATGTTATGTTATCTCAGGTGTTATCATAAAAATACATACTCGTAACAAGGAAGGCTTGAGCAGTTTCAAGTCCACGTACCGTATCTACACGTACAGTAGTGCTTAACACGGTATCAACAAACTAGTAATAGTAATTGGTAGGACTTCCAGTAAGTAGTCATAATAAGTGAAATTTGAACCCAAGATCTCCTCCAGTTGTACTGCACCGAAGGCCTACAGTCTAATTCGTAAGCTATATACGCTTAGTAAGGCTGCGAACAGGCTGCATTGTCGGTGACATTTCAGTCAAGTCTTTTTAAAAACACAAAAACCGCTGATTCACAATTTAAAGGGCGAACAAAGGTGTCGGTCATATTCGGCCAACCACCGCATTGTATTGTAAATTTATTATATTTTTTGTATCGTTGTGGTTGTGATACCAAATCAATTTGAATGTCAGATAAGTTTAAAATGTTTTTACTTTAGTTATTTAAGATTGACTAAATTAATACTTGTTAGCAAATAAAATAAATTAGCAGCAAGTCCGTATAATTTTTTAACCTTCTTGAATGAAACTGATGAATAAAATAAAAGACCGGTGGTATGGTGGTTCTGTCATTTATTTCTCCAATCATTAGCTAACCGCCAATTTGTGGCCTTTGCACGACAACCTTTTGTACTTATACTTGTGTACGGCAAGCGGCATATTTAACAAAGTTAAATAAGTGTATGACGTACGATTGATGACGTACTCAACAGTTCAAATAAAACACCTAATCGACCACTATTGTTTTTTTATTGTTACCCAGTCCTGACACGGTGACACATATTATATTGTGCATAAAAGGATAAAAATATTTAGTTCACAACTTATATCTTGTCCACTAAAAATTTCACCTGCATATTCAAACTGTATTACAGTTCTTGGACTATACTGAATATTGCAATGTTAAACTCAAAAGAACGCCCTTCTGTCATGTCTCTTTTCTGTGCCATTACTATATTTTTAAGAATTAGTTCACGGAATTATTTTTAAAACACGGTAAGTATTCATTTCTAAAAATCCAAAAAAGGTCTTAATCTATCGAATAGTTCTGTGAAAAAATAATTAAACGATGTTTGGCGCTTACGTTGATTATTTTCGAGCGCGCGCCTACTATAGCCATTTCACCGTTTACGTACATGCAATACTTGCATCACCAATTATTTTTCCAATTCCATAGTCATCCGTTATTGGTCCGTGATCCGTCCGCTTCATTTTCAAGTCAGAATCGATGTATCGTCTTGTTAAGTTAAGCTTTTTTACCCGAGATTACTAATTTTGCAGGTTAGTATGCTCGTTACAGTTGATGGTCGCAATCGCCTTGATTATATTCACGGTGACAGTTCATGATCCATATATTTATAGCCGATACATAGACGGCGTTGCTGATCGTGTCCTCCAGCGAAATTCTTCTGAACAGACTCTTTAATATTGGTGAAATAGAAACCAGCCCTGTATATTTAGGGGTCAGTGAGTGAAGCACGATATACGCTATATTAATATATGGGGCACGTGCACGTAGAACCGTCGCCAACGCTGCGCTCCTGTAACAAAGATTGCTCGATCGGATGTTGTGAAATAAAAAACAGTTTAGACATTCCTACTCATGACTGATGACCAATGATCTACGACGTCATTTCCGTAACCACCTGTTTCGTAACGCGTCTTACATATTTTTTCCCCGGATAAAGAAGTTTTAATGTAAGCAATCTATTAAGTAATCTATTATTAATCTTTTAAGTATTATTAAATATATCATATCAACATAACTCCTTCATCATAATTGTATTAGAAAATTTAGTATTAGAAAATTTAGGAATCAGTAATTTACATGGTATTTATTGATCTTATTTAGTATCTGATTGCTTTAATCTATTGAGATAAATTAAATATTTATAGTTATCTAAATCGGAAACAGTTTGATAATAATTTGATAAGAAGCTTTGTGGCTGTGGGTCTGTCCTGTCAGCTACCGCGGTTACATTCTTGGTGAAATTAGTATTTCGTCAAATCACTATTATAATGAGCTGAATTTTTCAGAAGGGGTTCTACTAGGACTTGGCCCGTTTTTCGCAGTTAGCTTTTTGTTTTTGAGTTAAATGGAAACGGTCAAGTTTGTTAAGTTCCTGCTCCAGCAACAGAGCCACATATCACGAATCGCCATACATTGTTTAAAAAAATTCTGTTTGCATATTTTGTATTGTTTATTTTTCTACTTCAATTTTTTTTTTAAATTGGTGTCCATGTGCAGCAGCAGCTACTTGTAACCGCTGTTAAAGGGCTTACTCTTTGCTTCTGCACATAAAAAATAAACGTTCCTAAAGGTAATTGATGATAGGTATTATATTGACAGGTGCTGGTTGTTATCAGTAACAGTGAAAGTACCTACCTATCAGAAGTCGTCAAGTCGGCTCTTAGGTCGCTTTGAATCGAATAAAACTTTTATCAGTCCGATTTTATAACTATTACTTATCTAAAAATCACTGAAGTAATAATAACAATGCACTGTATAGCTACCACAGCAGGGGTTTAACTGAAATTACTAGGTAGCTAACATTATTATTATATTGCTAATATCGAATTATACATTTTTTATATTTTGATAAAAGCTACTTTGGGTTCTTGGTTTAAATCTTATTTAATGATTTCACGATGACGTTGTTTTTGTCCTTGCAAAAATACCTAATAAAATAAAATAATAATAAAATAATAAATTATCGAATATGATTAGGAAAATTAGACATCAAATTAACACCGTCAAAATATATCAGCGTACCTAGTTATATGTAGGTAGGTATATATAATATAGACCATTCTGTAGATAACTTAACTTTTCTGTAGTCGAGTTTTATTTCAACTAGTTAAAAATTTCACAGAAAATATCTTGTCATATCTATGTCTCATGACCATGAGTTTTGTCAGTAAGGTACTGTTAAATCCTCAGAACAATTTGCTTTAGTTATTGTCCTGAGGTTAAATCTTTGTGGCACTACACACTGCCCCTAGTGGTGACATGAGAAACTAAAAGCCTTTATAACATAAATGAAGCTACGTAGACATAGATACATATAGACAGGGTGCTTCGCTACCGTAATTGACTGTCAAATTTCATGATACCTACGTAGTAACTTTCAGCTCCGTCTTTCCTCTTTCTTACGATTACGTACAGCTCCTACAACAGTTGTTGCGAAGACACTAGAAAAAGCAAACAAAATGCTTATAAGTTAGACTTCATCTTAGGCTTGGCTGCTAATTCCACGCAGTTTTATTTTTGTAATACCTACATCTTTTGTAATAATCCATTACCAAAATCGGCAAATAAATAATCTTCTCAACCAGCCTTTATCTGCACAAATCTGGCTTATAATAATGATAACACACTGGTATTACATTACACCTTCATGAAAACAAATCATGGCCTCACACAAGGTTGTCTGGAAGAAATCGCGGTTTAGCGATTAGACTACCTTTTGTACCTTGTAAGTTTTTTACTATGTTTGTATTTATTTTCGTCTTGGTGTACTATAAATTTCTATCTATATATTTATCAAACATAAATAAATAATACTAACTAGTGTCACAGTGTAAAAAGCAGTGTACTAGCAGAACTGACTTCTGGCAAACCATCCTAACTCCTATAGTCTAATTACGAACAAAATCTAATATCTGAGCGCACGGGAGTGCGCCAGGCTAAGTTTCAGCAAGCATGCCAGTGTATAGGCGTACTTGTTCGTTTTTCTGTAAGAGAGAGGATAATGGAAAAGAGAAAACCCAGAAGAAAATTGCCCAAAAAAATTGCCCATTAAAATTAAAAAAACAGTGTTGCTCATGAATGTAGGAGTGAGGTGAGGTTATGGACTAAAGAAAGATCAAACTTGACCGCAGTGTAGATATCACTACTTTGCTAGGCTGAATTTTTTGGAAGTGGGTCTGATACTTGGCCCGTTTTTCACAGTGTTTTCACGGTTTTTGTTTGGGTGCTTTATTAACCATTTATAATAACTAGAATAAATTGTACTAACAGTCGGTTCCATGATATATAATGTAATGGATTCCTACAGTCCTGTTCGAGGTTGCAGAATTCCATGATCGGCGGTGGCCACTCTGCATGCCGTTTATACTTTTATCCTCATAAAAAACACATGCGCTAAAACGATATTTTTTTTCGAAAACTGTTTACGATATCGGTGGCAATGGCCAGTGGGGGCAGCGGCGACTGGGCGGCGGGTGGCCCCGGTGCATTGTACACGGTGCATCGAATGCAGCGCCCGCGCCCCCACCTCACCCTGCCCCTACATACATCAATTCACTCTTCTCGAATAATCCGTGCATTGACATTGCCAATGCACCCATAATATCATACTGGATACATAGTACCTACGAGTACATCGGCGGCCACTCATTTGCAATATTATGCGCTTAAAGCACGATGTTCCAAAATTTTATGAACTATTCATTCGCAATTATATAAAGAGATGTATAATGGTACTGAATAGACGAAGGACATGTTCGCAAATGCAATTTTATACCATACCATAAAACCTGATAGCTTCTATGGAACATGTTACAGTTCATATCTACATACCTACTAGCTTTAGCCTCGTTTGTGTATTCAACTGTACTACAGGGCGGTCACCTTTTGTGCATTACGTTTGAAGTCTTTGTTTTATGAATAAGTGCGAAGATAATGGACTGATTTGCGTCAACATCGTCATGATATCCATAACAGAATGAGAAGGGATGAGATGGGATGAGATAAGATGGAGTGGGATGGGATGCGATGCGATGAGATGAAATGAAATGATTTATTTCGTCATTGGGTACCAGCGGCACACTCGGCGAATGTCATAAAACAGAAATACCATTACCTTCAAATTGGTTATATAGGTTAGGTATATTTTGAAAACAGTACATAATCCTATGGCAGCCTAATGTCACTTTAGACAATACATAATCTAAGACATCGACTTTAAAAAATAAAATAGACACTTAACCTATTTAATCTTGGGTAAACCGGGAGAGCAAAATGGAGGAAAATACCAGCACTCTTTTTTTTTTTAAATAGGTACTCAAATTATCACAATCTTTTTTACAGTATGAGTTTGGTATGATAATGATCCTGACGACTTTGGTTCCAAAGTTCCTGCGAAAATATCCACCCAATATGCGCCATCTGCTTTTAATTTGATTTAAAACTAATACATAGGAAAAATAGGGATAGCATGGCAGGAGTTAGTTCAATCTCAAGCTGAGTAAATTTAGTTCCTTAACACTGAGTTCTCGTTGTATTTTAACTTGCTTTACATTGGGTGCTGAAAATCTTATATAATTGGTATTTTTACTATTAAGTAATAAATTGTTCTCATTGCACCAGTGAACGACTTTACAGAGTGATTTTGTTCGTCGGCATAGTATATTACTTGTCGATTGATTTTTAATATTACTGATGTATCGAAATAAAATAAAATTGAAATGAAATTATATCTTTCGCCATAAGGTACAGGCGACACACTCGACGAATGTCATGAAACATTATTAATATAATTAATATCTAAATAACATCAAATTACATTACCCATTATCGAGAAACAATACAGTTACGTGTTTATTCTCTACAATATATTACTCGTATTATGGTAAGTCGTTTATACAAAAAGGAACGTGCCTATAATTGTGAGCCTGTGAAATCCCCATCTAATGTGATTTCTAAATTTGTATGCTTAAGTGTACTATAATGACTATAATCTCTGTGAATAAACCCGTTCATTATATATTTACCCCTCCCGATATACTCGTTATAGTGTTTAGTTATTGCGCAATATTAGTACATAGGTACAGTATAGTAGCCTCGGTGATAGAGTGGTATTTGGGAGGCCTTCTTAAAGAGCCTTCAAGCGTCGCGACGAACGGCTAGACGTCTGCCAACTACTTACTCTGCGCCGCGCCGTGCGAATCACATTCAATATTTTATTTGAAAGCATTCATGCTTAGTCGCGTTTGTAATTTATTTTACTTCGGAATCATGAAGATCGTAATAAGTTAGGAGTAAAGTAAATTCAAATGGCCCAATCAACGAACAACAAAATTTTCTGGAAGAATACTTACTAGCAAAAGTAGAAACAATGGTAACGATGATATAAGGTACCTTTACTTTGTCGTTACCTTCTTGCATCGCTGATTGCGGCATACCCCAGGCACCCAGTGGGGGTTTCCATTATATTATTATGTGTTGTTAGGGAGAGACCCATGCCCAGCAGTGGAACTACCTAACAGATGTAGTCGCCAAACCCAGGAACTTAAAAAGACAATTTTTATAATCAACTGAACTTTTACCCGTGGCCTTCACCGGAGTAAAGATAGTTTTTCCACATAAACTTTCATCCTTTATGGGATGATTTTTTCATCATAAGTAGCTTTTTCCAGGATTCAAACTCCACACCAAATACTTTCACTTCGTTTCACTGCAAAGAGTTTTTTTACTTACAATCAATGTTCCAATGTAAAAAGAAGCTGTTATAAGTTAATTACGAGTATCATTTCTGTTAACCAAACTCAATGGGCCGAGTATTTTTTAAAATTATAGATTGCGTTATATGGTGAGTCGATAAATTAAGAAGTAAATTTCAGGCTCATATAGTGCACGATTGATAATACGGCAATGAGTTTCGTATAAGATACAAATCTTTCAAAGAGATTGGCTCTGCAGTTCCATTTACGGTCCTATTCGGGGTTTGTCACAGATTTCATGGGCAGCAGCGGATGGGTGGAGCTGCATGGTCGTTTGCTATCTTAGTCACATAAAATATATATATATATACTACCATCATGCAACAATTTATTATCTTACTTCGGCATAAGTAATAAATAGCTTGTGGTCCGACAATACACAATTATCCGGATAGGGGCCGCTACGCTTATTATAAAGTAGTCTTCTTTTTGGAACGCTTAAATCCTATACCGTGTTTGTGGTTTAGTTGTGTGCGTGGAGTAAACTAACACCATAAAACTACAAATAATTTTATCTCACTTCATCAAAGTAATTCTTTAATACACCTATCCGAAAAGGAGCGACCATATTTATTTTCAATAAATGCGTATGTACATAAACTCATTGGATAATTCCAAAAAAGTACCTTTTTTTAATAAAGTACCTTTGTCAAATTGTTAGAGATATAGATAATGATGTATGGTACTTAGAGCACATTATCACTTCGGCGAATTTAAACACAGTGTAGTAAAAAACAGTTAGTACAAATCCGACAACCAACATCAAAAACCTTTAATACACAATAATAATAATACCACAACCCGAGCCAAGGGACATAGCGTAGACAATAATTGGCGGCCTTATAGCTCGCCTTCTCTTTCAGACCGTGTCTGTCACAGACCTGAGTCTAGTTAAACAATGACAATCACGAAGAAAGACTGCCCACGAAGACCTAATATATAGTATTGAATAGGCAAAGTTATAATGTATATTTATACACGTATGCGATGATATCCGAGTGGAAGATTTATTCATAATATTCTCAAAGGCATATGAAATGTGTCAGCCGCCATTGGTAAACTATGGCTAACTACTGTGCATGGGTACCCTTTCCATTCGAAAAGGGTACCCATGCACAGTAGTTATGACGCATGGCGTGGGCACTGTCATGATAGCATGAGCTGATGATGATAGAAAACAAAAACCACTGGTCTAGGCCCTTCTGGTGAAAATGGCTGCTAACAATTTTGTTTCAAAATTCTTTATTACATCATCGAAATGAAATTCTAACAAAGATAAGGATCAAGCATGAGTATTTCTTAATCAAAGTAAGTATAATCCTTGGTACCTATAATCCCAACAATAAGATTGTGGTAGCGGTTCGATTACAGACATAGGAAGATTGTGTGAACAGCAATTGACCCGATTCCACAGGTCTCGCTACATTAAGCAAATTTAAAGGTCTATTCACAAACATTGCAATTCAAATAAATCTATTCAAATCTATAAGTATTGCAAATTCCATGAATTTAGAAAATCCATAGCGACTTTAACACGAGACTCAAGTTGTTATGTAATTGTAACTGGTTCAGGGAAAGGTCGTCTTATAATTGAATTTATTTTTAACTAAAACGCATACCTACGCTATACTACGTATTATGTACCTAGCTACGTCGTAGCCGTTTACTATGAGACTTGCTTTGTTATAAGCTATAACTCCGTGCAATTATGCATCACATTTGACACATTCATGTTCATCTATAACTCACTAGCGTCTCAATATTATGGAATCCGCGACGGTGTCGCGTGGTGACGCATGAATAAATCCGTGTCGAGACAAGGTCGGCGCGAGGGCGCGGGCCTAGTTCGTGTCTCGGTTAGACTCGGTTTAGTACGTATAGGTATTTGACGGCGCGGCCGGTCGCTGCCAGCGCCAAACAATGGCAGACAGGCGTGAGTCAGCGAGTGGCGGGCGTCTCGCCGCTGCGCGCTGCCCGGCTGCACCACGCTCACGCCCGTGCACACCTGTCTCGCCCACCACACAATGCTGCATTACTGCAAACCGATATCTTACATAATTAGTGTTTGCTTTATTGATTTTACCAGTTCAGTTTGTGACAATATTCCTATCCGGTAGTTGACTTGTAGCAAGTTGTCATGCTTATGATAATAGCAATGAATTGGAAAGCATTATTCAGTTAAATTTATGATTTAATATTAAAATAATTTTAATCTTCACAGTTTATTTATTGCATAACTATTTAATTTATTTTCTGTCATATACTGACCGGTTTCCGGTTCCGGTTTCCGACCTTTTTGTACTCCCGGCGAAAGGCGGGTAGGTGTTAGGGTTAAGACAGGATCATTCTCGACTGTGCATCAGAGCACAGAACACCACTAAACAGTATTATTGTAAATAATTGTAAAAGTGCAGTAAAGTGCTGTAAACTGGAGCAATTGTGATTCTTGTAATAATTGTGAGGACATAGTGTTTAAAAGAATAAATCATTTACGATAAAAGGGACTTTGAATTTTTGACTGTTGTCAAAAGCAAGTTTTTGCCTATGACACCGTTTTGTATGCAAAAAAATAAAGTAATTTTTTTTTATATCAGTGAATCGAAGTATATTCCCATGTTATAGATGCATATCTGCCAGCGCAGTGAGAATTTGCCAATGTCTTTCTGAAGAATTCAGATTGACGGGAGACAGCAAACTCTTCAAACGCGTTTTGTACTGCTTTTCGGTAATTGAATTTTTTGCCTGCCAAGTAGTTATGCAAATTCTGGAAAAAGTAGAAGTGTGTGGGGTATTTAATTATTTTAAATCGTCACAGGTTATTTATTGCATAACTATTTAATTTATTTTCTGCCGTATATGACCTTTACTTTGTACTTCCGCTCCAGCTAAAGGCAGGTTGTGGGGTTAGTACAGAAACTCATCATTGATTGTGCATCAAAGCAGAAACCACCTCTAAACGAAGATAATGCTGTACTAGCATTAAGCCCGCCTCTTGCCTACATTTATACCATAAAGTGTATTTTCATATAATTTTCATTTCATTTTGATAGAATTAAAAAACTACTACTACATACTCGTAGAATACGCACTCGGCGCCAAAATACGATCCACTTCTCCTAACAGGAGGCGGAATAAGGGATGTATGTACCTAGGTACTCGTTTACCACCCAACTTTTGATTACATTCCTTTATAAGTTTTATTTACGGTTGGCCGATAATAATGTTTTTCGAGTGTTCTCTGTCCATTTCTGTCGAGAATAATTGTTGCTTTAGCAATTATGTTCCGGTTAGAAGTATGTTTGTTAATGTGAAAGTGTGTTTGTTGATTAGTCCTTCTCTCACGCTGCAACAGTTCGACTTAATTTGTAATTTTTGGCGTAGAAATAGTTTATGGGCCAACGAGTAATATAGACTACGTTTCATCCTGGTAAAATGCACGGTTCCTGTGGGATTGATTAGGAAATTTTACGTGGGCGGAGCCGCGGGGAATGACTCGTGGGTTATATGTATATATTGATGTATAAGAAGAAGAAGAAGATACATTTATTTGTTTTCAATACTAAAACAATACTAATAACTACAGCCTACTATTACGCTACATTAGAATCACGGACAAGTAAAAAAAGAAGGACTCCGCGGCGCTTATGTCGAATCTGAAGCATCGTACGATCTATGCCTGCGTAGTTTGAGGGATGCCAGATGAATGCAAAGGGCGGTCGTTCGGCACGCTATCATTTAAGTGTGTGCGTGAGGCGTGTATATGTACGAATAGATCGGCACAGTCAGGGCACTTTCAATGTAGGTAACGCGGAACGTCTTAATCCAAATAGTCTAATGAATAAAAATGATGATGTATGGCGCATACGTTGATTATTTTCGAGCGCACGTTCACTATAGCCATCTCACCATTTACGTACATGAAATAGTTGCATAACTGTTATTTTAAAACTCCATAGTCCTCCGTGATCCGTCCGCTTCATTTTCAAATGCATCCTCTTAACACAACACGTAGTTAGATAGTAATCTAACTATTATCTGATACGTGGTTTATCTACCCATATTGAAAAATTTTGGAGAAGGAATGTAGGCATACTTAGAAAAGTTTTTACCTCGCATAAAAACACTAAAGTGCGGCAACTAAATCCATCCATTTTTTTTTTCAATTTAACGTATCCAAAACACCCTACCACCATCTAGGTATCGCGTGGAAAGTTAAACGTATCGTGGGTGTTTAGACTTGAGATGACTATATTTGGCCAATAGACGGCGTGATTCAATTTAGTGAATCACGCTTACAACACTACGTTAGTAATAAATAGGGGAATATATTTTGTGCATCTGTTTCTTCTTCCGCAGTGTTATTTTTCTATCACTGTATCAACCCAAGAAGTCAACCATGTTTGCCAATTGATTATTTTCATTTATGAATTCATTTACTTTTTATTTATAACATAATAATTACATAACCCATACCGTACAAGTTTTACCTCACCCGCGTGTACACACTGATACAAGCACCCAAATAAATGGAACCCTTGGGGAACAGACGATTAGAGTTATAACTTAAAAGTCCGTTAGAGATTAAATAAACCGTAACTAAGTTTACCCTCTACATTTACAATCTCTAAAATTTTTATCAAACCCATTCAGCGATTTCGGAGCCTATTCACAGACAAACATTTTAAGAACGGATGATTATTTTATGTGTAAATAGCATATTACATTTAATTATTGATACATTTTCATATCACAAAGAGACACTCCAATTTTATTTATCGGTAAGATTACGCGCTCTTGGGGAAAACATTTGGACGAACGGCACACATGACCAAGCGCAACCAATACTACAACCACTTAGAACGCTTGCAGCATGTTATCAATAATTAGGACTGCATGGAAACCGTCTGTTTATTGAAAACATTTCCGAGGCACTGCAATATCAACAGAAACAATAAAAAAAAAAAAAACAATATAACAATAAAATAAAAAATAAACATATTGAACACGCCGGGCATCCAGCTACTTTTTGTTATAGCTGACCCATATATATATAGACTTCCCGTGTACAAGGTCTGAGCGTAGGCCTTTCAATACCATGGTCATCCTTACTAAAAAGATGTTCCAGATACTTAAATTTGTATATTTTTTTTATTTGCGTGCCATTTAGTGCAACCTCCAACACAACGTATTTACACTACTGTGCGGTGTAGCACATGCCGTTATCCTTGGCGTACTTTTCGCACACGACGCCACTCAAGCACTCGACCACCACTCGACGCACTCCTGTCTCCTAGCTTTCTCCGAAGTACATCATAACATAAGACACGAAAGCTCTGGAGAAATCCAAGAAGCATTCGTACACCGAGGTTGTACGGTTTATGTAGTACTGGACAATGTGCTTGAGACTAAGAATTTCAGGTGAAAGTTTTGTTGAAAGCCGAATTATGCATTATTTAAGTGAATATAATATATATTGCTTCAAATAGGAATCAAGTAAACTGTCCAGCATTTTGGCCATAGTGGTTGCATGCGATATCGGAAAGAAGTTGCACTTATGTGAGGTAAATAGGTAAATCAGTTCCGTATTTTGGGTAAAACCGATTGTTTGCGATTTGTTAATGTATAAACATTTTTAACCCATGTAGAGCAGGTGATATAAGTCACATATGTATGTACATAGTCGCAACATTAGCTGTTATATCAATATAGCGTTATCAGTGAGCCGACAGACAACACTCTTGATACTGTTCGTTTGCAGACAGCTCCGCGTCATCTAGGCCAATGTTTGTGCTGTGTCTGGTCACAATAAGGTCAACTTCACATGATCTGAATATCAGGTTAACACCAATAAGGTGAATAACAAGTTAAAACAAATTAATCTTTCGATTAATATACAGATATGCTATTTATAAAATAACAATACCACATGACCTAAATTCTCCGCTTTTTGGTTGCAGAACGTAAGTGGTGACCGTTAATATGAATTAACGCCAGCAGTACTGAAAGAGCGGCCACTCTGTTATTTTGCCTCTTTGGCATGTTTTCGACAACGGTTTGAAGAACCAAGACCTATCTGGCCAATGTATAATTAAGTGAGTTTTTTATACATTCATGGTCTGACTATTTATGTTCTGTATTCTGTTCTTAGAGGTAAGCCTAGGTACACCTCTAGGAGGGTATAAAACTGGGTAGTTTCATAATGATTTAATTCTGATTAAAGCCTTATGATACTACTACTATTACTTACACTATTAAAACATTGATTTCCACTTATTTGAGTAAATGACCATGAAGCGATGTTGGAAACGTACATCTGACATTTCGCATTTCCGTCGCCATGCTATTAGGCATGAAGTGTGAGCCGAGTGCCGCAGACTTGCGTAATTAGTGATATAAGGTAGAAAGTGCGTCTGCGGTGTGTGGTGTGTGGGTAATCGTCGCGTCTCGGTGGCGGGGGAGTATTTCGACCTTCCTGAAGAGCCTTCAATGTTTCAGGTGTCGCGCCGCGGCCGATTGCCGGCTGCCGACAGTCCGTCTAGACGTCGGGCTACGGCGCCTACCATATGTCGCAATCGCAGGCCGACGCTCATTTCACGTAACTCGAGGTAGTCGCGCCTCGTGTATGTACCGACCGTCCACATCCATTCCAGAGTAAGTTGCGAACATTTTCATGCCATCCTAATTATTGGGGCTTACAATACAATACAATACAAAACACTTTATTGTAGACCAGCTGGTTAATTATGTAATTGAAGCCGATAGCGATACTCTCGGTATCGTTATCGTTTCTTGCTAATTAATGGCTTTGAACAACAATGTTTTCCTGAACGGCTTTGTTGCACATGATTTCAAATTATTGTCAGAAAACTGGCTTCATTTATAAAAACAGTTACCATTATAGATTGCAGTAAGTAGTAGGCCTAATGTTAAAAGCAAAAAAATATGTACTTATGTGTTATCTTAGAATGTGAAAGACACAGAACAAAGAAATTGAGGGAGCAAGTTCCAATGTGATAAAACATATTTAAATAAGTACTCTTTATGGTGATATTAAATACATGACATCTGTAAATATATACAAATAAATAAAACTGTGGTGTTGATCTATAATTTCGAAATAAAGGTTTTTTTAAATGGTGACGGTCATTATTTTTAATTTTTCATAACATCATTTACGAAGTTAAATTTGGTTTAGTCCTTTTGGTTAAAAATAGATAGATACGTCTTATTACAATTCCCGATGTATGTCATGATTTTCAAATATTTTACCCTTAACATGACTAGAGAATTTGAGCTTGGAGATCATGGAATATTAATTGACAAATTGGTAACCTATGGAATATGGAACAAATAATTGAAACTTATTACAGTTATTTGTTATAAAATCAATGTTAACAATATTTTACTGATAAAATCATTCTGTACATAAAAACTGAAACGAGAAATATGCATCAGAATCTTGAGAAATCATTTTTGGTGTTCTTCAAGGTAGCATACTAGGACCACTTCTTTTGCTAAAAACTATTTTCCTCTTGCAATAAAAGAGCCCAATGGTCTTATTTGCTGATGATAGCACGGCTATATTTATTGATGAAAAGCAACCATTGTATAAATATGTACAATATAACATCTAAAATGTATGATCCCATATTCGAGCATATAAATTGATTTGATTGATTACGAAGTTAAATCGGGGACAGATATATCAACTACATGTAGGATGGTAAGTATTCTTTATTATAGGATTTTCAAAAATGTCACCCCTAATGGGTAAAAAGAGTATTGTATGAAAATCCGAAAATAAGGTTTCAATCCCTCGCGTACAAAATCGCGGGTAACAGCTAGTCATAAAATATATCTAAAACCCGGTTGAACGGAAAACGATATCGATAACGATATAGGTATCTATGATATCCAAAGTCCATTGAATCAATAACTACTTAATCTTAGATGCTAGAATATTGCTCTAATGTTAAATATTGCTTTGTTATGTACATTAATGTAAAGTAAAACCTTTATTTTGTTATATTTGCTAATTTACTAACTACGATGCAGCTGAATTTCGTACATCAATAAGTAAGTACGAGTACAGTTACTACGTTGGTAGAGGTTTATAATAACACTCTTGCTCTTATGTGTAGAATATTATTAAATATAAAAAACAACAAATATTCATGATCATGGCATATATCGTGACCACATCTGCTACAACCCATTCATTTCCAGCCCACTGCATAGCATGAGTCTCTCCTCACAATAGTCTTCGATTGGTGGAGGGCAGGCTAGTGGCCAACCCGAATGCCAGAATGATTAACGATCCGAAACACGGATGCATTATCGTATGCTAGGCACTAGGCTAGGTGTATGTGTGGAGTTCCTACATGGTCTGCTACTCAACAATGACTGTGAATAACCTCCTGACACTCGAAATAGGGGGCATCGTGCAGAGTTCAACTGTAATTTTTATTGATACTATTCTGCTGTTAGACACATTTTTCTCACGCGGCGAAGCGTGTCGTCTAGACACGGAGCGGAGGCGGAAGCGGTCGTGGATAACATAGAGAAGGTGAACACATTGTTTCAAGTTATGTCGCGTCATTCAACCTCCAAAAACATATAAAAGAGCTGTAAAGCATTAAGAAGCCAAGACGTGTTTAATTATTATGACTATTAATATATTTCCCCTTTGCGCTCAGAACCACGTGGCCATCTTCTTAAAGTCATGTCCTGCTGTTCCTTTTGCTGCTAAGTTAATTATCTTTATTGCTCATTGGCGATATTACATAGACGGTAGCCAGCTCGATTCGAGTATAAAGTAAAAAATATTTCAATATATATAAGTATATATTATATATTCTAAGAAATCCCATACGACAGTAAGAATAATTAAACTAATTGATAATTATTATTCGTGTTTACTGATAGACGTCTCTTCTCAGACTTAGTATTAAAGATCTCTACTACTTACTAGAGTTCACCCAAATCTAATCTGGAAAACAAAGTATCCGAGAAACAGGGCATAACTTTATGTTGGTAATATGGTATGCTTGGCTATCATCAAAAGAAATGATAAGCGGTCTTACTTATTAACATTTAATTATGAAATCTTTTTACTTTAAAACCTTATTAAACTTTAGGCACTTCGTAAAAAGCTATAATTTTTAACACCACAGGGAGGTAGGCAGGTGGCTTAGCGCATTGTTACTAACAAAATGGCGGCGATGTAACAGTTGACTTCACAGGGCTGTCAAATGTTTGTTCACTGCCAGATTTTTTTTTTCAGTTGAAGTGTGCTTTCTTGTATCCAATTGATCCAAGCTGTCAGACTGTGTTCTGAGAATCAGATTTTTTCACTCATCCACTTACAGCTGCTAGTGTAAAAATAAAATATGAAATTATATTCGGAACATTCTTATAACCGATTATTCCGAGCTGCCCTACGTCCTTTTTTATAT
>DWLO01000596.1:0-19095 GCA_018245335.1 Dalla quadristriga | reverse complement strand
AGCCTTTTATAATAAGCAATGTGGCTAGATTGTAATTCATATAAGGTGCATTTATGTGCCATATATATAAAAAAAAATTTTTTTTATTAAAGTCTTAAATATTGCACCATAAAAATATACAACAGTTTTAAAAAAAGTTTTTTTTAATGTACCTAAGATAGCAAACGAGCATGCAGCTCCACCCATCCAATGCCGCCCATGACATCTGTGTAAATCCTTGATTAAATGAATTTATGGGTTGTGATGATGATGTTATGAAAAGTCCGGCTCGCTGCAACCCATAGTTACCCAAATGCAGGGCTTGGGTCTCTCCTCACAACTGAGGAGTCCTGGAGCAAGCTGCACCGCGCTGCTCCAATGTAGATTGGTGGAGGAAGTTATCTGGCCAGCCGAACGACAAGTCTTCCCATGGTCTGGCCTGGTCAACTGCCAGACACATTGTCAATCAGTTACGATTGAAACTCGCCGCGCGACCTAACAACCTAGCCTAACGGTCAAAAAGAACCAATTTTTTTATAATAGTGGCTTACCTGTAAACTCTCCAGTTCCTTATCAGCGGTCACAGCCAGCGCAATCAGTCGTTCAGTCTCCTTCTTCTCCAAGTCCAAGAAGTAGTAAGCATCCTTCACCACCTCACCATTGGCATTGCCGTTCACACCGTTCACTTCCTTGATCACATCGATAGAATCGTCCAAACTTATCACAGATACACCGTTTGTCACTACATCACTAATCTTGTCACACACATCAACCGAATCATCCTTGGCTGTTGGAATGTCTAGCTCTTGCTTCTGAGGGGATAGGTCCGACTTGAAGCTCTTCTTAGGGGAGAGGATAGGCAGTTGAGCGCGGAACTCTGGCCTCAGATGCCGCAGCACAGGCAGCACGGTAGCGTCGAGCTCGGGTGGACTAGAACACATGTTTTCACTGTCGACGCTTTCGATGGACTTCCTCGGAGACAACAGCCTATCACTGGCACAGTTCAAGGACTTCTCGGTTAAAACTTTGATCGACTGATCGTCATCTTCGCTCTGACTCTTGAGCTTATGCCGCTTCTGGTTGAAAAAGCCTTGGGCCAACGCGCCTGGTCCGTAAAGTCTTTCCACGCGTTGCTGGATGAAGCTCTTCATGGGACTGGTCAATTGCTCCCCATTTTCCTTCGTGATTTCCACTCTCTTGGACATACCGTTCGAGGAAATCGTGTACGACTCGGAACTGAACCTGGACTCTTTGCCGTTAGTCGTGACAGTCTGCCTGAAGTTCGTTTCGGAGTAGCTGGACTTGAATATATCCTTAGCGTTGTCGACTTCGTCCTTCTGATGGAGCATCGAGGCGGCAAAGTTCTTGCTCTCGCTGGATATGTACGGACGGCTGGTAGTCGTCATGCTGGGGCCGAGGAAGTCGTTTTTCAACTGCTGATTTTCCGCAGCCATGTAGGCATGCAAGGGCGTCGCTAAGTACGGGTCAGTGTGCGCCTTAGTAGGCGCTTTTGGTGTCAAATCTGCACGGGTATCATGAGGTCCGAACGTCGGCACCAGCAGTTTGTTCGCGCTGACGGGAACCGGGACGAGTAAGGTAGTATTTTCGCTGCGATACTGGTAGTTGTGAGTGATGGGCCTTATGGGAGACGCTTCTCGGCTCTTGTTTATATCCTGGCGAAGCTTTGAGTCGTATGTGGTTAGGTTGGTGTAGCCGTTGACGGAACACGCGAGGTTTAAGTAGCTGGGTTTCTTTTGAGGGATTTCGTCCCGCTTTTTGAGGTGTGAGCGTGAACGGTGGCTCGCTGTGTCTACGTATATCTTGGGTGGAGGTTTGAGCAAGTTGTCAGACTTTCTGGGGGTCGGGGTTTGGTCATCTGGCGTTCTGGTCGGGGTAACTGACGAGGGATGGGCCAGGTAGCTCGGCTGGAGGTTGGAGGCCGCTCGCTCCTGGATCCGAGACGTGAACTCTCGAATGCGACTAGTTGTTGACGACGGCGTTAGAAGATTCAAGCTCCCTGATGTGGTATCTGAAAATGAGATGGTAAGGTATTTATATTTGAACACCGGGAGAATTTTTTTGCCTGTTGTGTTGGCGTTTTGATCGTGAAGGGCGTCTTATAGCCCTGTGTGGCAATATAAAGGGTACTAAATGCATTTGGGGCAAGCAATGGTGACCATGACAGAGTTATCGGATCTGAAAGAGGTCAGATCCGATGACTCTGCGACTCTCTAGTCTCGAGTATATGAAGGTGAATGCATGAATTTCAATCAGAAAACTTACAATAAAACATCAGAAAGTAATCACACATGTTTCTCCAAGCATTTGAATTGATTTAGGCTTGCCGACATGACATTGCCTCTATATACAAATTATATCGTAGATTATGATGTGCTTTATCTATAGATCTGTCGTAATTATCAAGGTCCTTTAGATAGATAGTGTAGTAGTAATCAAATTTTTACAACGGTGAAGTAATGAAGCCGTACAGAAGGCCCTCCATGCTTAATGCCATTGACTGTACTGCAGGGCAAGGATGCAGGGTTCTCAACTGAAAAGTCAGGAGCGTTCTCCGACCAGGCTGCCCCAGTATGGTTTGGTACAGGTCAGAGGCCTAACCGAATTTCAGCAGGTTCTTGGATCGCCCTAAGCCATCCAAGAAGGCTACAACGATAATGCACATGTTATTTTGCCCTAATGTAGTCTTCAATCTCAGGTTGCTTAACTTTGCCGATTGGTTAAAAATGACTCTTGCCTTACACCGCTTCAGGACTTCGCAGTCGCTATGGGAGAACCCTGCTTTAATAGTTATTCTATATAGGTATTCTATATAGGTATTTTACATAGGTATTCTATATAGGTTATTTAATAGGTATTGTGGGCGAAGACAAAACTAACAGATAAAAAATCATGAAAATCGGTTCAGCCGTTCTTGAGTTATAAATGGTGTAACTAACACGATTTTGCGATTTTGTTTTTTACTAGATAGAAGATAGATTAGATACATCTCTGCACAATAACTATATTAAATGTATCTGCATACAAACTCCTATAGTATAGTATAGTTGGCACACATTCAGAACTCGTATGGCGTTTAATTATTCACTCATTCATTACCGCACGCATTGAATTCATTGTTGGAATATTTGTGTTGCAAATGAAATGAGTATATTTATTTCGTCACAAGGTACAAGCGGCACACTCGACGAATGTCATAGAACAGTAGTAAAATAAGTAAAATCTAAACAACATCAAATTACATAATTGTTGTGCATTTCCAAAATATGAAGTTTTCCCGCGGATCCGTCTGTGTAAACTTTCCATATCTATCCCACAGGAGTTGTACATTTTTCAGGGATAAAAAGCCTATGTTACTCTACGGTCTATAATCTATGTCTGTGCATAAAAATCACGCCGCTATGTTGGTCCGTTGCAGCGTAAAAGAGAGCCAAACCAATAAACACTTCCTCATTTATAATATAAGTAGTGAGCGAAGTAGTGCTCACTTTACAATTTTAATGAGATGCACAAACGGATGTGTTGTTACATTAGGGGACTGTGATCCCAAAAATACTACCAAATATGCCATTAGATAATTGCATCTGTAACTCCAAAACTTGATTAAAAAAGTATAAGGTTTCAATCCCACAGTTACCTAATACATCTTTGATTTTTCGAAAATCTGTAAATGTTTTTCAGAATTGGCGTTGGTAAGCTGGTTAGTAAGGTATCTCTATTAATATTATAAAGTTGAAGAGTTTGTGTATGAACACAGTGATCTAAAGAACTATTAATCTGATTTGAAAAAATATTTTTGTTTTAGATACAATACAATACAAAAATTATATTAAATAATATTCAAACCACAAAAACAGAAGGGCGTAGACAATGGGCGGTCTTATCGCTTGAAGCGATCTCTTCCAGACAACCATGATATCAATAGATAGTCCATTTATTGATGAGTGGAGGCTATATAACATCACGCTATCGGCCCATAGGAACCGGGAAGTAACCATTAATATCAACCAACGTGACAAGCAAGTACATAAAGTCTGAGTCGTTGACCGAGCTTCCATAGTGGAAGACAGGTTTAAAGTGAAATGTTAGCGCTGCTGTGCTCCCGTGGGGCTAAGTCGTCGCTGAACCTGATCGAAAGATACGCTTCAGGTCGGATTGTGTAGTAGGTACCTTTACCTAGACCTAACTCTTTAGGGCAGCATTTAAAAAAATGCTTAAAATTACTGCTGCTTGATAAGTGTAAGATTTTCATTCATGTAATTTTGGGAGAGTTTGGATCCCATCCATACAACAGCTTTTGAGTCTACAGCTGCACATGGGTCTCACGTGGGTTAACCACACTCCGAGCCTCTGAAAATGCAACTTTTCTGCCACATGAAGGGTTATAATATAATATAAGACGCACCGATTATTTTATGTTTAAAGTTTGTTATAAGTCAAAACTGTTCTTTTTTTCTACATTGTTTCTTTTGTGCTGTAGTACATACTTAACTTTAACTTTATTTCTATTTCCACTTCTATTTATGGGTATAGAACTTTAAAATGGAAACAATGACAGCAACAATTTATCTAACACTCTAACACCAAATCAACTTTACGAACCAGACAAATCAAGATGTCAGTATGTCCAAACATCATAAATTACACTGGCCATTTCCTGCCAGATGTTTCAATTGTCCATAATTGCCTGTCATCTTTCACCACTACTGTGGAGAGAGTTATCACTTTTATCCCTATGTAACTTTATATTTCTCAGCTATTCAAAATGGATTGTGCTACATCCAATAACACCAGATTTTTACTAATTTTCTTACTAGATTACTTAGATTTTTACCAGAATGAAAAGTTTCAACTCTTCCGTTTCAATAGAAAATGCCATTTTCAGACAGCACAGGACCTCAGAGTGGGGTTTACTATGAGACGCCTATGGCCAGCAATGTTACGAGAACACAAATTAAAACAACCAATGGATATTGGATATTGCATTTCCAAAGTAAAGATGACTTTGGGCTTAGCGCAAGAATTGACCAAGAATGGCAAAAACCAACATGCTAACCTCGAATGGTGTAAAACCCGAGAGATTGATTGATCTATGACTAATCTATTGTATCTCATGATCAAGAATTTCAAGTATATCTATCACAATGAGTCTCATAAACAATAGAGATACGAGCACCATATTAAGCTAATCACAACAAAACACATTATTTATTCTGTGCAGTCATAATGAACGCAGATTTGCAGCAAACCCAATTTTTATTTTAATATCGCATATTTGTAGCACTGCAAAGGTAAAATATAATTATAATAAAACTAAGTTTTACTATGTTCGACAGCTGCTAGGTTGCCACTGAGCCAGCAGCATTAAGCTGAGTGCAGACCCATTTGCTGCTCAATGCTGCAATGCAGATAACCCCAATAATGTCACTGTACAATTTTGTACATTACTCCTCATATATTTATAGTTATTTGTCTGTAGTTTTTTTACTCGCAAATTAGTTTATTTCTTTCAATTTCTACATCCACCTGGTTTTACTTGGCAGGCCGTTGAAGCCTCTATTGTATGTTGAACATTTTTCACCATATGCTTTTAAGATAAAAGTGCATATGAATGTTATACATATATATATACTATACGTCGATATGCGATTTTACACTTGCATTGTTCTTATCTGGCAATTTAGCTGTACACTGCGATTAACATACCTATCGCCCGAAATTCCCATTACATAAGCCTTTGATAAAACCACTGTAATTCAACGAAGTTGGGGGAAATAATATACAAAACATAACTAATATACATAATTAATTCGTAACGGAAACACTTTTAGTCATGCGAAATTTTAAGACAATGAAATTTCAGTTATAAGTAGATCCTTAAGCATACACTTAAGTAGTGTTAGTCATTTAAGCTGAAATGCTATTTAAAGAAATCAGTTGCATCGAGCCCATACGGTACAAAGAATCACTGCAGAACTTTATACAAATAAAAAAAACACGGAGGTAGAAAAGCCCATAAACATGTACATAAACGCGCAAAAGCGACTCACCTGCAGTTACCGACACGACAAACACAGTTACACAATAATCGTAATATTTTATTGCATCGAAAAATTTTTTTTCACACTTCGAACTTTACACAAAATTTACACAACTCAGAAAATGATCATATCACAAACGTCAAACTTTTTATTTTTTTTCAAGACGTCATTGCCCGTTGCCGGTCGCTAATGGTCGCTAATGCCTGGACCGTTCCGTTTCACGGTTGGTGAGCTCAGATCTTCATTAATTCCTTCACGGAACCGTTAAAATCTAAGTTTTTGTAGTATTTATTAGGCAGTCAACAGTAAACTAGCGTTATTAAAATTATAATGCGTCAGTCTTCTCGCGCATATCCGTCAAGTGGTTTGACGACAATGACCGAACCCGAACAGGATTGCGTAGGTTGCTCGAGGTCGATATATGGATATGGAATTGTCTGCATGTGTGTGCGCTTCTTTTGTTTGCATGCATTTTGCAATTTGCATTGCGTGTGATTTCTATAATCGACCCACTTAATTTGTTCTTGATTTGTTTAATGGTATAGTCGTAATTCCTTGAAATGACGCAGTTGAAACCACGCTTAACTTGATTACTTTACCTACCGCGGATTCATCAATTTTACCTGTTTCATAACAAAATCGACCTTCTGCGACGTATTTGCCGTGTCTGATTCAGTTATTATAGCCAGCCTATAATATATTATATATTTTTATATCATATATTATATATTTACATTTAATATAAAATCCTCGTTTTTAGGCCGATTTTTTTTTTAATAACATGTAAACTCTGCTGTTGGCTGAATGGTCTAAAGCTGGAGGCGTAAATACAATTCGACACACTTAGCCTAGCTATGAGAAATCTAAGCTTGCTTCATTTGTCCACACATAAGTAACTAATTAAAGTTCTGTGGAGTTTAATGCCACTGATAGTGGATATTTTTAGTATGGAAGATGTTTGCAACGAGACAAATGAGCTTTATAAATAATAATTTGTATCATAAAGGTATTATCGTGTGCCGTGTCCATTATGCAATAAAATCAAGGTATTTCGAAAAATTCTAAAAAAAGGATTGCATGCAAACCTTATTACAACTAAAGCTTAAGTAAATATTATTGAATCTGTATCACGGTGTGTCGAAGTTAATTATAGTTAGTTATATATAATTAGTTTATCGGCTTCCAAAAAATAATAAGAATGTTAATATTTATGTAACAAAATTGTCTGTTACGATGTACTTGGCAAGGAGCTAAAAATAAACGTCAACTCATCTACTATATGGCCAGTGAGCTGAGGGAGTTCCTTGAAAAGTCTCAAGAATTTTGGAAAGTTGGCGTGAAAAGAAACAGACTTCGCGTAAATTGAAACGTTAAAATGTTTGGCAAAGAGAAAATGCCGATGCCGAGTATTGCCGAGTGACTGACGAACTTAATGGCCGAAAATTCAAAATGTTGTTATAGACCGTTGGATGCATATTTATAATTATGATTTAAAAACGATTGCGTGTTTCAGTCTGAATGACAGGCCGGAGAAGTGAAACGTGAAAAGTGAAATCTCAGTCGAAATCGTAAATAATCGGAACTAAAATCGCAATAACTTTTTCCTTACGACATCACCCGCATATACGACCTTTAATAACCTAACCTATATCTTTTTACAGTGTATTTTCACTGTACAATATCAGTGCGTAAACTTTTAAATACCTTTGTGGTAAATACTTCGTAATGGATCGCCTCGCTTAAAGCCTTTACCCGCGCTTTAGTAATGCAGAAAATACGAGTTAACTAACGATTAATCTTGATCATGTGTTATTAAGTATACATATAATATATATACAGTTACCATGGATAGCTAACTGTGCTGAACTTAAAAGATTTTTCCCTACGGCAGCGGCCGCATATACAATTAGTATGCATAGACAAATTTGGTATCATAACGGCTCATCCTTATTACGAAACATTCCTGATTAAATTATACACTTGCCATGGATTATAGTCACAGATTAAACTACTACTTATTACGTATATATATTACTTGGAACATACAGTACCGTTTTTTGGTATATTATGTTAGGCTACTGCGTTTTGTACTTTAAACATGGCAGTAGCATCACAAACAATTTTTTTTTTCTAACAGTCTGCCGTTGCTTCTCCAACGGAATGTTCGATTTCCCATTCTATTCCTTACCCTATTCCCCTTAAGGGATGATTTTGAATCTATGTCTTTGTCCAAGGTTCCAGTTATTTCCACATTTAATTTAATGTAATACGTTCAGTAGATTTTGCGTGATTGAGTAACGAAGGTCCATATATCCTTACAACCTTATCTTTAATAATATCACATTTACATACCTTATTCTATTTAGAAAACTGTTATGTATGTGGTGCCTGAATGCGACTATACGTTTACAGATTAAAACAATGGTTTTACCAGGTGCGTACATAAATGTCCATAAATATCTTAATGCAAATAAAAGAGCTTCAATTAAATTTAAAGCATTATACAAAACAAATTTTACGCTGCAAATAATCTAAGTGGGATGCTTATTCGAAGAATTGAATACGAAAATAGACGTATGAAACTGAGAGTTAATTAAAAGTTGTAATTAGACTATGATAGTGAAAGCAACACAATAACGACACGAGAAGGAATGAAACAAAAAGAAAACACTGACATCTAATAAAAACAAATTATATTTATTATAATACGAAATAATGATAAAATAAATGATAAGAAAAGAAGGTATTTACTTTAACACTATAAATATGTTTCATTCAAAGTTGTTAGATCAATAAATAAAAGTAAAAATCGTGTTAAAATAAATACGACAATATTTAAACTTGATATATGAAACATAAGATAGACTAAATGAAAACATGCTGTCGAAGACAAAACGAAGAAACACACACAATTTGGTTTATTTACCTGAGAAATCAGTACTAGCGTCCACGTCTAAGGAGCAACTGCCGATGGAATCTACTGATTTATCCATCACTTTAACGATCAGCTTTTTCGAGCAGTCTTTCAACAAATCCGCTTCCTTTATTTCGATTTCATATGCCCCTATGCTATCTAAATCGTTCTCCAAACTCCTGACGTCATTAGACTTGGGTGAAACCGTAGAACTCGGTAGTTTTATGTCAGTCTCATCTGTGTTAATGGTTAAAATCGAATCAGGTTTTAAAGTGCCTGTTAAGGTGTCATTCTTGTCTAAAATCAATGTGCTTTGACTGGTAAAGTTGCTCTGTATAGGTTCTATATACTCTACGTCGTCATCATACACAAATAGCTGATTGGAATGCCCGCTCGGCCCTTGTACGTCGGTCGCGTCAGCTGGGACCGCATCGACTACCGTTTGAGGCTTACAAAGGCTCTTGTAATAATGCTTTTCTAATTTCTCTAACTGTCGTCTCGCATTGGACTGTTTCTTCCGTACGGAGTCAATTATAACGGGTAAGTTCAAAAGATCTGGCGCTTTCTCGCGATTCTGCGCTGATATTTCCCGCCTGAACAGCGGCGATTCATCGCTTTCGAGTTCAAATCTTTTGTATTTCGACGAGCAATAATCGTCTATTGACGAAGTGTCTGACTTTTTTGAATCGAAGAATGTGTCTAACGAGAAGAATGACTTTCGTTTCTTTTTAGGCTGGCTTGCCTTCTCGAAATTTGGAGCTATAAAGGGATCCCCAGATTTGTACTGTTGCACGCAAATATTGCTAGTATTCACTAAAGATTTCGGTCGGTTCTGCTGCGGCAAGCTCAGTGGTACTCTATTTGTTTCAATTTTCCGTGAATCTAAGCTGAGGGTCTTCCGAAATCTTTCGTTTAAATTTGCAAGTAAAAAATGCCTGCGTTCAGTTGATTTAGGCGTCACGTTGTACGAATTTTGCTTGCTGCTTGACGGCTGAGAGTCTGGAATGTGTTCTGTGTACTTAAATTCGATATCGTTGTCTGCAGTGTCTCTACGATTCTCTGATCCGTACGGTTCCGATGGGCAGAGAGACGAATTTCTTTGTTCCGGTCTGTGGAAGGAAAAAGAGCCTCTATTGGAAGAAGATTTGTTCCGGTCGCAGATGCAACTTCCTCCACAGTTCAGTTTGATGCACGCTCTCTTATCCGGTTCTAATGATACTTCGTGACTGGGTTTTGGAATGTAGTTGTCCGGTCTGTGTTTGTGGACTAAGAGGTCCTGTCGTATTTTTTCCAGTCTCTCGTCTCCATTGAGGCCTCTGGTGTACTTCGGCTTGGGCGGGCGGAAGAACCTAATGGACCCCGAGGCGTGGGGGTCGGTTGATCTTCTTCGGATGAAGGAAGGGGAATCCGATATCTTATTCACTCCCAGAAGGAGAACGGGTGATTTCTTGTCTTCTTCATCGGGAAGGTCACTGGAAAGAAATATAAAGTAATTATGATGGGGAATTTAATGAAAAATAAAAGCTAATTCTTTGGATTTTGGAAGCTGTTTAACCATTTTATGATTTTAGAGATATTTGAAATTCTAAAGTAAAGTCTGATCTAATCTGTTTGATTTGTTCAACTGTGATTTGTTTAACTCAAATATATATTAATGTGGTTTTGCTGTGGGATTTGAGTAATAATGTTGGCTTAATCATGCAAATGTTTGTTTCCATTTAAACCTAGTGGTACTAGATTTGTATTTTTATACGGTTTTACGAGTAAACGTAAAATAATTATCATATGTATATATAGCAAACGCTGAGAGTACATCGCACGCTTAGTGATATGCTGGCTTAACTCTAATAAGTAGATTTTTAGGAAAACGCAAAAAACCATTTAGTCCTCTATGCAATTTGGTCCGGTGCAAAAACACATTAGAATAAAAGAGACCCATGTCACATTGTGTCAACAAAGAAGGCGAATTTCGCTGTAATTTCAATTTTAAATTATAGATGACGTTAACAAAGCCTGCGAGTATGCGTAACTGAATTCGAGCTATGTCTTAATAGGTCTGTATATCATTAAGCGCGCGACATGTATTAAGGTCTCACGTATACCGTTCCGTGTGTCAGTGTGGAATCCCAGAAAAAGATCCGAAAGATAAGTTATATCAATAAATCAAGGTATGAATGGAAGTTGTACAGTGTCATGCAAAACACATTAATATGACATCAATGTTGTTAATTAAACTACACGGTATACACAATAAACAAAACATAGTATTAATTTATAAATAAACACAAAACAATAACCAAAACAAACAAAGCAAAAGAAGGAAAAAGAAATACTTACTTGTGAAGGATATACTATGTAGAATATTTAAAAATGACGATGTGGTTTTCTTATATGTTGTGATTAAAATGAAGTAAACTAATAAGTGCAAACAAAATGACGCAACCAAGCACTAAAAATACTTATAAGTGAATTAAAAACTCATGATTTCGCGATCAGAATTGGTTCATAATATCAGAAAGTGACAGTCAAACATATTCACCATTGCGGCCCGCTACTGATCACGGGTTGATGATACGAGTATAAGACGAGTTTAGGCCTAAGTCTACTGTTCAAGCCTGAGATGAATTCATAAAAGATGTGTCACAGATTTAGTTTTGTCGCTCACGAGGCATAGTCTTCTTGACACGCGATACGACTACATAGCTGAATTGATATTGAGTACGTCTAGTGGCGTGCACAGGATAAAAATACAGGCTAGGCACTGAGTATCTATGAATTAATGCAAAATACTGGAAATAATAATAATCTCACCTGAAATTCATCGACACGCGGATACCTAGGGTATCGATCGTAACTGTTAAAATCGTTGAAAAATAGTAAAGTAGTTATAGTTATATTTGTTGGTCAATTCTGTGGGGTAGGCAGTGCTTATTTGCATGTATGGAATGCACGCCCCTGACTGCAATGGCCATTACAATTGCACTAAACAATGAAACTAAAACATCAAAATTAAACATATACCTACACACATGTGTGATTGAGCACTCCACACTCTCGTCGATACTATAAATACTGTAGCTCTAACGGCCGACGATTGAGGGTCTGTGACGGACACACGAAACACACATACATTTGTACTACGCCAGTATGCTACCGACTATGACAAGCGGCGCGCGCCGTATACCACCTCCCGAATTTAATTTAATAAAAAAAAAAACACTTACAAATCTACAAAAAAGGCAGTACAATGCGCGCAACGCTGCCGATTGTATGGATTGAGATGAGAACGCGGCACGAATACTACACGTGTAACAGTCGAGACTTTAACCTAAACGTTAATTTGTGAAAACGTAACTTAAAAAAAAAAGGGGATAATAACAGATTGTCACGTATAAACCCTACTTAAAACTACGGGGAGATGGTGGACGGGATGGCCGTCAGGGGGGACCGAGTTAAATTCTAATGACTTACACTAAGCTAAAGCCGCGTCGAGATATTGTAAAAGCGACATGCGATGCGACAAATCCTCAGGTTGGACGAGTTCGCGCGCACTAACCGCGACCCGAGCGATCACGCTGCGTGTGCGTCGCATCTAACCTAACCTAACCCCAACTCTTCTTTATAATAACAGCGCAGATGACGAACGTATAGCCTGCTCGCTCGCACCGATTTCACGAGCAACGAGGTGAGCGAGCAAGCCAATCGAACCGTTCGATTCTTGTTACGATTCTCGATTCCTGCACGTTTATATAACTATCGAAATAGAAGTCCTTCAGAGGGCTATTACATTCCGCATCTATCTCGCTCGCACCTTATAACGTTTTCACAAATCTAATAGTCTAGGTAAACTTTTGATAAATTTGCTCCGAAACATTGTAGACAATAAATTTACGGACATTTTAGATAAGTATATTTTACATTCCATATACCTAGCTTTTGATAGAGAAAATAAGGCGAAAGCAATTATTGCCATTTCAATCTATCAAAAATTAGGTATATGAAAAATAAAATATTTCTTAAATGTCCGTAATTTTATTGTAAGCAATGATATCGAAAATTAAATAAAATAAAAAAACAATTAAAAAAAAATTATGTGTTAAATTGTGCAAGCGAGATAGATGCGAAACGTGAGAGGCCTCTTAAATCGCACACACACAAAGTGCCCTGCGAACTCGGTACGCGCGCGCGGTTCGTCCACACGCGAGCATATCATCACACAACATGTTGCATTGTCAATATCTGTACGCGGCGTTACGCGCCGACCCCACAGGGGCGCGGGAAGACATCTGGTGGGGGCTGACATCTCGCTAACAAGTTTGTTGGAGCACACGGTGCGACATTAACCTAACACCGCGATTTGTTCTACGCCGTTACCGTAAACTCACCTAACACGCAACTACGCCTAAACGCTTGTCTATTCAAGCGAAACGGATTCCTTTGAAACGGTGCGATCCTTCAAGGTGACGTTATCAGTATACTAGTGTATACTGTATACTGATAACGTTAGTATATCAGTATACTAGTGTATACTGTATACTGATAACGTCAGTATATCAGTATACTAGTATATACTGTATACTGATAACGTCTGAATATCAGTATACTAGTGTATACTGTATACTGATAACGTCAGAATATCAGTATACTACTGTATACTGAAGTCTTAGGAATGGACTATAAATCTATTTAGAATCAGTCAAGTGCTGATCAATCACTAGCAGTGGAGCAGCGTCGTGGAGTATGCTCCAGTCAACAGTGGCAGAGGGTGGATAGATTTAAGCCATCGTTCCGTTACAAAGAAAACTTTGTTCGCACAACTCTTACCGATCAGTGAGACATTTAGATTATTGTTTAACAGTAATAATAATATTTTGTTGTAAATATTGCAGGCACTTTATGAAAGTAAGTGGTGTTAACAGGCTACTTAAAATGACTATCACATATCGCATCTCTCGCACTCACACATTCTAATGTTTTCAATGATTATAAACGTCAAAGTTAGACTTTTGAAAAATGTGATTCTAAATGACGGACATTTTAGATATATTAATTCTAGTTTTTGATTGAGAAAAAGGGCGAAAACCATTCGATTTTCTCGACATTTTTCTCTGTCAATAAATAGGTATAAGTCTGTTTATACGAAAATTAAATAATCTTACACTGTCCGTAATATTATTGTCAACAATGATAATGAATAAAAACATTGTACAAAAGTATTCCTAGACTTTTGCAGTCACTGAAATTGTTAGAATGCGCAAGCGAGAGAGATGCCAAACGGTATATTCCTCTATATATGTATATTGTCTATAAATCTCTATTTAACGGATGATCGTAGACATAATGATTTAAAAAGTTCGCGGAAAAGGTGCGTACTAACAAAAGATTTTTCTTGCACCATGGTCGTCTACCAGAAAAAACATATAACGTACTTGTAGTAACGTTTTTTGAAATAGAGTAATACCTTTAGTTGTCAAAAATTACAAGACTTAGCATAGTTTGCAACAGTTATGAAAAAATTTATAAAAGTTATAACGGGATTTTTAAAGCGTACATTAATGAAAATATTTACAAAGGATTTTAATTTGATTGTCTGAATTAAATACTTTCATTATATCTGAACGGCTAAGAGTAAGTTGACGCAAAATTATTAATCGAAAAAGTTAACAATAATACTGAAATATTGCTTACAGACAGACGCATGACTGACGGTAAACATAATAAGTAATAATTATAACTATACATTTTTTAATACGAATTTAGTATCAAAAATAATTCAAATACATTCCTTATCTGAGTAGAGATTTAGGTAGTTGCCTTTCAGAATGGCGCGGAAAATTTTCGATAATAGACCTTACCGCTATGACCTTAGATATGTGAAAAACAGACATGAGATAGTTGGAAAATGCAATCCTACGAGAACTATTGCTAAAGCTAATGAGATAAAAATTACCTATTTTCATTAAAAAAACAACAACAACTATGAAATAAGCGTTTACGAATACCGCAGTAATTAATGCTTAAAGATAAGTCTCACTGATCCACACCTAAAGCGCGAGATTGGACCGATGGCATAGTAAATAACATTGACATTGCCCACAGATACTATATCGAGGTGGAACTTTTTTGGTCGCAGGTACTTTATTGCGCGCACGCACACGCACGCTTTTGTTCTGCCACGGTCGTAAAATAAATATACCTAATTGTTGACAGAGAAAAATGGCAAGAAAATCGAATGGTTTTCGCCCTTTTTCTCAATCAAAAACTAGACTTAATATGCCAGTAAAGGTTTTTAAGAAGATAACAGTGAACACACTATGGTTTGAAAGCCTGCTTGCCAGGGTAATTGTAAAAAAGAAAACAAACTACCCACTAGTAACACAAGATACGTCAAAATGCACGGTTGTGCTTACACCGTATTCTTATTATTTAACTATGTGTAAATATGTCTGACCATAAAGAAACAAAGTTTAAATATATTTATTTGACCTTATACGGTGACTTCACAGAGCGAGTCAAAAGGAAAGGGGACATACCCAACTCACGCTAAGCTTGCGCAGTTCTACCTCGACTGATTTGTGAGCAATATCACTATGCCATAAGCAATCGCGCCGACACAGAAACTTTGCATTGTATAGCCAGAATAAAAAGTATCGTCTATATATTATACAGTGGAGGAATATGAAACATTTATTTATTGGTAAATGGACGTTTGTCACCCTCAACGCGCGAGGATTTCGTTAACAGTCATAATTTGAATTTACTTAACATTTAAAAAATATCTTTTTCTTTCTTTCATTCTTTCTTTCTGTGTCATTCTCACAGCCCGGCAAGAAACCAACGAGCAGACAACCGAAGCCCACGTTATTATTGTTAACCCTTACATTCACTAACGTTAAATTAATTAAAAAATCTGCCGTGAACTTCTTACCGAGCCAGGACTCGGATATCATTTAATTATTCCTCAACTGTACATATTATATTGTAAATTGATAAACTAAGCGTAGATACATCTCCAGATCAACTAGAGCTATTGAAAAAATATTCATCTTTATTCAAAAAATTTACAATTAATTTATACTCATTGACACAATAAGCGTAGCTCCGAATACTTTATCCGAAAAGATGACCGACGTAACTCGTCGGGATAATTTACATATAGGTATTAAATTTGTGTTCTATTCGTACTAATGGAGATGCTAGGATTGCACAGGCGCCGCGACCTACACTAACACATAACCGTACGTTTTGACAGAACAATCGCCTCTCCGCCGCGTACCAATAAGGACGATTTTAGTGTGAGCAGTTTACGCCGCTAGGGGTGTACCTACCGTCAGATCACACGGTAGTACGAAATCGCTGTTGCGTAAGATGAAGCGTTAGTACTGACTACACAAAGCCCAAGTCAATACGTGTTAAAGAATATTGCTAAACAGTAAGGCTTTCTACTAAGACGGAGAACGCAATACGCTAACATTTATTTTCGATTTACAAATAACTATAGATACCTAGACACCGATAAGTATGCCTAATTTTGCTTTATCTAAAATTTTCCCTAATTGTTACAAATACGTAAAATGTTAATTTAGAGCCATTATATCTCAAAATGTACTGTTAAGGCGAGAGGAGGTCCAACAAAGTAAATAGTACAAATTATCAACTATAAATCTAACACTACAACAAGTCAATCACTAAAACAACAAACTGACACAAAGTGACACTACGTTCGTTACTTATTAACAATTCGTCTAATTACCAATTGAATTCTATTAATTCAGTCACACAGTAAAGTGGACACAGGGAAATAATAAAAAATGTGATACGATTTCGTTAGTTAAATTAAAAATGTTGACTTTTGAAGATTTCAGAATCCATTTGAAAACACAGTCATTGAACATGCCTTCGACTTATTCACTAAAACGAATCTTTTAAAACAACAAAGTAGATAAAAAAGGACTACTTGTGAAAACAAAACCGTGTGACGTAGATACAACGAACGAGACAGGAGACGAAGGAGCGAGACATTATGACATTAAAATAAATTAGTATGATTAAACTTGTTATTAGGAACCAACAGTTAATGAACCAAGAATATAGGACACTATTGTACATCCACGATTAAATGTACAATGTTTCGTTCTAACAGCCAACTTTTACGAGCCGAGAACGAATAATAACAACCGGATTTAACAACTACCTACTATAAGAGAAAACTAAAACGACATCGAGATTTTTAATACAAAGGCATTTTCGTCATTTGCTGTAAAAGTTGGCCGACCCGACTAAAACCTTAGATATTATGGCAATTTTGATGAATATAATAAATATTTGATCTATTCGTTAGTTTCTACATCGTCTGCTGACTTCGTATTAAGGCATGTTGTATTTTATTGCTCGCCAATTACTATCTCTAGTTGTTAGTCGTCTATATCGATCGATTGTCCTCACTTATTAACTTAGATCTTCTATGTTGATTGTATTACACTAAAACTCTTTTGATGTTTGTGTTCAGTCTTCTCGTAGTGGTTTGGTCTTCGATATTTCGCTTGGAGCTCGAGTCTCTTTTTTATTTTTTCATCGGATTCGACCATTGATTTTTGAATTCTGCTTCTCTTGTTCTTCGGTTTGTTTGTGTGTACGTGGTTTTCAATATCTATATAGGTCGTTAGATTGGTATCGGTTAGTAGATTTGAGTTAGTCACACTTTGTTATTTGATGATTTTATTCTAGTCTATGTAAGCAACGGTTCTTAGAAGATTTTCAGCGTTCTATTACACGGCTAAGCCAGGGTCGGAGTGTCCGAAATCCTCTAAAACAATGTCCAGTTCACAGTTCTGATCGGCTGCTTCGAATTTACGTCAATTTGTATGTATTACTTTGCGTCCTGTGTCAATACTTCGAGAGGCTCTATCTCAGATCTCTGCCATCGCTCCGTCGACCGTCATCGGACCGGTCTTTCGATTGCTACGGTGTTTACCTTTCGTTCAATCCACTGGTTTTCAAGTCAAGTGTCCGGTGATCTTGCGGCGGATGGCTTTGGCGCTAGTTGCGGTGTAGATGGCGCTAGTTGCGGTACAGGGGGCGCTAGATGCGGCACAGAGGGCGCTAGTGTGGCGGGCGCGCGGGACCGCGTGCTACCTACGCCCAATGAGCCCGTTCGTATTGCTGCCCGCCTGGGGGCACATCTCCAACTCCACTAACAGCGGGAAGTGATCTGAGGAGACAATTATAGTACGTTAAAATACAATTACGAAAGAAAAAATGCTATTCCAAGCAAAAACAAGATCCACTAAGCAGACGTGTTACTTCTGATAAATTCATTTTAAAAAATCCCTTTGAACCCAAATCAATATTCGGTTCTGAGTACTAAACATAACATTTATCTAATCATTAGTATCAATTTTGGGGTTTCTTAACAAAGACGATATTGGTTTTCGATAAAATTTATCAAAAATGTTATATTCGTTATAAAGACTGAAAGCTAATGTGAAGAAAGACCCTCAAACGGAGATACTGACTTGTAAAAAGCAAATGTCGTCCCTCGATCTTTCCGCCAGGTACGTTGCCAGCTTACTACTAAGACCAGCCAGGCGTAAGACGTCTTGCAAAGATTGCTAACGTGTATTACGAAACTAAAGTTCGGTTTTGTATCCACGAACACTTATCCGAGGCTATATTGGTTATGTTTCGATCGGTGACACTTACCTGAGGGTATGTGAGGGTGTGGGCAGCCGACGACCTTGTGCTCCCGGAACCAGTCCTGCGAGAGCGGCCCGAGCAGCCCGAGCGGCGTCATCGTCTGCTTGCTGTAGAATATGTAGTCGATGATGCCCTTGAAGTCGAAACTGGAAAAGATATGTAATTATTATCAATTAATAAATAAATACAATGGATTACACATAAAATACTTAAATGCTTAGGTACAAGGGCGGTCTTATCGCTAAGCAGCGATTTCTTCCAGACAACCACATGGTGAGGAGGGAACGAATAAAGCTATGAATAAGGTGTACCCTACAAGAAAAGATCATAAGGTAAATTCACATGAAATTCGCATTTAATTATACGTGATAACGAAGCACACATGAGAGGAAAGACAGACATTTAATTTTGATATCTTTATATACTTGTAAATTAAGTTCGTTGCCC